>JAVTVY010040258.1:0-189916 GCA_036873755.1 Hanleya hanleyi
TTCCAATGGGTACTAATTGCGCACCCCTGTTGGCTGACCCGTATCTGTTCTCTTATGAATATGACTATATGCAGGCGCTTTCAAAAACCGATCCATTCAAAGCCCGTTCCTTCTCATCCACCAAACGCTATATAGACGATCTTCTCGCTGTGGATAATCGCTATATAAATGACGCAGTGAAGGATATATATCCACCTTCACTGGATTTGAAGGAAACTATTGAAGGAAACTACAGATAGCCCTACAGGCACATCTTATTTAGATCTCTACCTCTATAAAAATGAAGCGGGCATTCTCTCTCGTCGACTTTATGACAAAAGAGATGATTACAATTTCGACATCGTAAACTATCGCTTTCTGGATAGTAATATTCCAGTGAGACCTGCATATGGCGTATACATATCTCGCTTAGTAGCATTTGCTAGATCCTGTGTTAAATGTGATGATTTTAATCAACGTCACAAAACACTGTTGCAGAAACTTATAAAACAGGGCTATTCTACCAAGCGCCTCCACTCAAAGTTTCTCAAATTTGGCGATACATATCGAATGCTGATAACAAAATACGAACGTAGCGTGCAAGATCTATGGGGCTACGTTTCGTAACATGTGTCTAATTCCGCTTAACCCGGGGCTAGGGGCCGTATGAGCCCATGTACTTCAAGATCCTCATGGTACTCCTATGAACAGTCACAATCAAAGCGTGACTGAGGTACATCATTTTTAGATGACTCGATAACGAATATTATGGATTAAGAATACTGATCAGCGATACGGATTTGATATTTTGGAACATCATGATGTCTTGCCGGCATCATTGAAAACTGTTGACCGCTTCTCTCTTGCAGGAAACAAACCTATGTTTATGTATACTTTTGTCTTTTTGAATTTGGTGCTAATACTGTTATATGGAAATGGAATAGGTCTTTGGATTATGGACGCGGATATTCTCTAATGGACGACGGCTGGGTTATGAATGACGGACTAGACGCTTGTAATTTGCCATCACGGGGAGGTCACGTGGTCAGTTCAAGGTCATATCCAGTTTAAAGGGTGTATATTCACTACCACTGACCTTTGACCACAAAAGTTTGCATATCGTGACCTTTGACAGTCAATCAGAAGCGAGTATTTTGACCTCATCTGACTGTATGGAATGCATGTACTGACTTGGTTCTGGGGGTTTTCCATCACGCTTGTGCGCAGGTGTATGACGTCACTTCCAGTCTGCGTGAATCGGGCTTGACCTGGGATTTTATTTTGGGTTTTTCCATCACGGAGAGGTCACGTGATAGTTCAAGGTAATTTGAATGATAGGAATGCATGTACTGATCTGTTCATTCATCCGGGGACTTGTTTACATCCGAGTCATTCAGTGTGGTGGGTTCTGCGCAAGTGTGTGACGTCACTCCCGGTTTCACTAAAACTTCCTCCGAACATAGAAGTGTTCCAATTTTCCCTTAGACGTAGGGTCTGGATTTTCAACATCCAAGTTTTCCCCGGCCCGGCCCCGCCCGCCCCGGCCGCAGCGCGCGCGCGCGGATTATCCGACCGCACGCCTGCGCATCATCGCCGGAAGTGCGCGGGGGAATTTCAGATTATCCTAGGCCATTGATTGGCTACTTTCTCAACGGTGTTCAAAGCCAGTTTCACCGAATATCTAAATGTCTGTTATAGCCTTCATGCATTATGATCATATAGAAAACACACAAGACAGGGCTTTTTTTGTGAGATCTCATTTTGTTTCTCACTTCACTCCAACTGTGGCTCTTGTAACTTGTAACTCCTCGTCAAATGTTGGAATGCCCGCTCATAACCTAGACAAAAACATGTACTTGGTCTGTGGGCTGATTTCATTGGCTCTCTATTTTACTGCAGTCCTCTTGCATTGTTTTCTGGACAATGATGGGTTACATTTGGCCCCATCCTAGGCCACTGATTGGCTACTTTTCATTCATTGACCGAATCCCCACATGTCTGTTATAGCCTTCATGCATTATGCTCATGAACGAAACACACAAGACAGGTTTTTTTTGGTGAGATCTCATTTTTTTTATTCAGTGAACAACAACGTGAGAACAACCACGTGAAAACTGAAGCCCAGAACAGGGGGCTGTACATTGAAAGAACTTAAGCCCAGAACGGCGCTTGTACATTGAAATGATGGGCGGCCCAGTCATATACGAGTACATCGCGGTCCTCGGTACGATGGTAGATAAGGTTCTTCCCCGGCATCGATGGTACAGGTAAAACAAGCAATATTGTCCGCACACGCTACTGGTCAGGATTTGCAACGTTTGACTGTTCCAACACCACGTCTCTGTGCCTTGATCCATGAAGTCTGTTAAATCGGGATGGAGGGGTGGCAGGCCGTACGGGTCAAAGTATTCGCCCTGCGCTTCTGTCAAGTACACGGCCACCCAGTCTTCACAGGGCCGATCCATCGGGTCCGTGTTGAGAACGTATGCAGCAGGATACACACGGTCTAATGGGAACACATCTCGGGCGAACACCCGTTGAAAGACTATACGTGTCCTTGGGTCATTCTCCAGCACGGTGGTTATCTGGTCTGTATCGATGTTAGGTGGAAAAGTCACAGAGGACGTTGCGCGCCTTGTCCACTTGAATGATTTGTCAAACTCGGCGTAGCAGATCACATTGACGGTGGTCCGCAGGGCTCGTGCAAAGTGGATTTCCAACCGTAAATCGCCTTGCTTGGCGCAGGCCAGCTGATGGTCGTTTTCTAAGGTGGGGGTCAGATCGAAACAGAACGTGTATCCGTTCGCGTAGTCCTCCCGACTGATCATATTCCCTTCGTCCTGGTCGATTTGACCGGTGGCTGTAAACAGGCTCTGATAGGCTCGAGTGAAATTCCCGCGCCCAAATTTCGGTGTTGAAGCCGTGGCTGGAACCTGTTGTCCGTTTGTTATATCCAGCATTGTCCAATGTGCTCATGCTGGGCTGTGTCCTGGTAGAATAAAGCGGCTGTCAGCTGAGATTTTTTAGCCTCTCGTCCATGCGACAACAGCGTCTCGATGTAGGCCCGATATGGGTACGTGTTGGTGGAGTCACTGATGAGTTGGTCGCTGAGAAATGCACCCGTTGAAACATGGAGTGCAGCCAGAGATTCGTCGGGCCCACCGTTGCTTGGTCGACGATTCTGGAGCCATCCCCATTGACCACCTTGGCTTTCACATACAAGTACGTATGGGCTAAATCCACATAGGCCGTATCCGCATTACTGATGGTGAACTCGATGGGCCCTGTTTCGTTGATGCTGGAGAGCGGGAGATGCTCCACCCATAATCCTTGTTCGGCACTGGTCTGTGTGGGCGGGACGGTCCACAAATCAAATTCACTGTCGGTGGAGGGGCAAGACTCTGCGTGGATTAAGGACATGGTTAAGTTTCAATGCTTCTTTGGGTGCCGTACCCCCAAGACATCACGCGTCATCAAGGGTAAGAACGATTTGACGATGCCCCGAGTATGTTCCCCAGCCCATGCCCTCGTTGCATGTGTGCACCGCCTAAGACCGGAAAGCCACCCCCGGCCTGTTGGGCATAATAGTCCATATACCTACGTGCGTGGCACTCGTAAGGTGCTCTCATCATGCAAAGTGGGGAGAATGTGCTTGGCGGAAATGAAGTGTCAGCACCACTTGCCCTCGTTGGAATGCCACCGGTCGTCCCGTGTCATCTCTCATATCCACCGTGATAGTGTTGATGTCGGTTTGTCGTACGGGTAGGTAGAGCATGTGGGTGAAACTGTGGGTGATTTGATCTCCATACGTCTTTTTAATGGGGATCACCCGTAACAGAGGTGTGTTGATATCGCCCACCATGGGATTGTCCACCACGTCCGAGTAGACGTAGAGTCCGTACATACCCGACTTCATATCCATCGGGATCTGCCCACGGTCCTCGGATGGACCCGTGTAGGTCGGGTGAGCGAGACACAGCATTTGCTATAGGATAGGACTCAGTACGACACACACGTTGGCGGTGAAGAGGATCTGTGCCTAGCCGTTGTGTACGTTGTAATCGAAGTCCACGTGATTCTTGAAGGGAAAGGTTTTGATGGGTTTGAAACATTCGTCACCGCCCGTAGAGCCTTATAATGCAACAGCCTTGTCAGCCCCTGTATGAACTCCTTGGGGGTATCGTATTGGCCTTCGGGGAGGGTGACTCGGGTGTGTTTTCCTTCGTAGGTCACCTCGTACCACACTTCATTCGCACGTTGTACCACGAGTAAGGGTATTGGATTTCCACCAGTCCGCATTCCAATCGTCCAGGTAAATGCAACGGTTGCGGTAACTGGGTCACGTACTTGGTCAAGGTGTTGTCAGGAAACAAATCCAGCGAACTGTTACTGGGTAGGGTGAGGTAAAACATGGCGACTGAGCTGTCCTGCTTCCGCTCCCGGCTTTAATAGGGGTCCCAGGCCTCGGGCGCAAGTCGTCGTGATCGTCGATGGCTGTAGTTTCAGGGGGTGGCGTGGTAAAAGGGGTGAAAAGGTAGGTGCTCGCCGTGGTGGTGTTTTGGGGGGTGACTCCGGTTTCCACTCGGCTTTCTTAGGTTGTGGAGTCTGTCGTGGTGCACGACTCGGTGAGTCACGCTGCCTCCAGGCCCAGCGCTGGGGGTTCCCCACCAATTCCCGTGGTACATGCATGTCTTTCAAGCCTTGGGCGAAGACCTCCCATCCTCGAGGATCCGTGTGCGACCTGCGTTGACGCATCAGGTCATTCACTAAATCCGTCATGTGGGTACCGGGGACCACCTGATTCTGTACCAGGGAGTTCGCCTTTATCATTCCAAGTCATGTTAGGATTCTGTTTCATCCGTTGTAATACCAGGCCAGCTTGTTTCTTGAACGATGCAGGTACACTCTTCAGGACTTCATCTTCCACCCACTGTGGGGCTGTGGGTGGTACTCCTGGAATGGCGGCTGTTGGAGCGGTGCTGAGGTCGGCGGTGTGTCGCGTGGTGGTGGTGGTGGTGGGGTTGAGAGGTTTTTGTTTTGGTCCATGAACGCCATGTACCGTTGAAGCGTCTCATTGTACCGTTGTACTTTCTCACTGCCGCTCAACCCCGGTATTTGTACGATCTGTTGCATCGCTTCATCGAGGGTGTTTATGGTCTTCACTGTAGGTGGGCAGGGTAGGGCGATTGGAGGTTTTGAAGGAACCGTGGTTCGACGAGGACGATTTTTTTCGTGTGGTTCAATACTGGACCCGACACGGAAGCGGCCAACGGTGCTAAGATGACCCCGAGAAAGCCGCCTTTCTGTAACAGTTTGAGAGACTCGCTTCTGGACTAGGGTTCGGAGACCTGTCTTATGCTTGGTCAACTTGATCTTCTGAGCCGGAGTCAGTGGTACGTTGCCTGTTAACAGGTTGTACCCTATTCCGCACAGACAGCGTACAAGGTCAGGGTCCTCACCGCGTACAATGGTTCGGACCAACTCGGGTGGGGCCGTCTTCAATACACGGAGCTTCGGGGCGTGCTTCCGTACTAATGCTAGAACCCACAACTCTGCTCTTTTTATCCCTTTGCGGGCTACCTCCTGAATATCGAACAGAGACAATGTCAGCCAGGATGTGGTATTGATTCTTTTTATTATCCCCATCATCAAACACACACACCCCAGCTGGGGAAGCCACTGTGGGTGTATTTACATTATTTTTGCATGTAAACGTGGTGGGTCACTCCGGGAAAGATTCCGGTCCGTAGTCGAAGGTGATCGGGGGTGGCTTGCTTGAGGTCGAAGAGCATATACCCGTGCTGAGCGGTTGTCGCATCTTTAAAATCTTCCAACGCAAACGGTGTGCGGCCGGGATACATCTGTCTCCCCAGGTGCAGCAGTTGAGTGGTGTCTCGGATTTTTGAAGACCACCAGATAGTGGGCATTTAAGCTGATGTTCCGATATTCTTTGTTTTTACTGAACAGATTCTGCACAATGTAGGTGATGTTGAGCCGTCGATGATGCCTGCCTTTGGTAAAGAGTTGGGTGACGCGCGCATCCGTCTCCGCCACGAGATCATCCAGAACCACCAAGGTGTGATGTTCCAAATCGGCCAGGTTGGGTAGGCCTTCCACGATCGTGGCATGTGGCATCGCTGCATACGCTGCCTGCCATTCTCCAGAACACCACACGACTCTGGCAATGGGTGGGGTGATCATGCTGTCGGCGTGTTGAAGGAGCTTCCTGACGAAGTGCGTTTTGCCGGAGCCAGTCGGTCCTGCGATGACGGAAGTGAAGGGATGCTGCCATGGTTTGAGCTGTATGCGCTGTCGTGGAAACCCGCTCTTGTAAATTTGGTACGAGTGAACTGGAGTGGTGGTGGGTACAACGCCGGTCGTCGTTGTCGATGGGCGTTCACTGTGAGTGATGAAATCCGGTGGGTTTTGAGACGTAGTGGGTGTACTTGATGTAGGTGTTGACTGTATACTCGGTGTGGAGCTCGATGTGGCTTGTACACGTGGTGTGGTGGTGATGACTGGGCTCGTTTCGATCACGAGGTTGACTGGTGTAGAGAAGGTCTGTAGACTGGTTTGACTGGTGGCTGGAGTTGTGAGTTGGTTAAGTAGAGTGCTGAGCTAGGCTACGTCGTAAAACACTCCTCCGTACAACACACTCAGCAGGATTAGGACTATGACCACAAAGCCCACTTGCGCTTTGCGCGTTTTGAGAAACGCTGTGTTCAGAGGCAGCTGCTGTTGGTCCATAGCGCCGTGTTTATGGTCGAACGTGGAATGAAGGATGATGGTAGTGGTGTCTGGCTTTATAGTCGTTTCACCTGGTTGGCCGCGACCCAGGAATTGAAGGAACTGGGCCAGACTAGCCATTTAACGAAATGAAACAGTTTGCCACGTCGACGTTCCGTTTTCAAAATCTGTTCCACAGTGTAGTAGTCTTGCTTTGTTTTTTACGACAGGCTGTAATTCCGTGTCGTAAAACGTCCGGTTCCCCTTGAAGATCTTCCAGTTCATGGACTCGCTGCTGTCGAGGTAGGCGCCGTTTAATCAGGAAGTGCTCATCGCTCCAGTTGGGCAAGTAACTTTTCTCAAATTGACCTTTGAATTTACTGATCCGTACAGGGTCCCCGACCTTGAACACCTCCTTCGGCGTTCACTGCGATTGCCTGGGGTACAAGACACGCCGGATTTGGGCTTCATTGCGTTGTGTGACGGTAATGGGGGATCTCTCTATACTCCGGTGATAGGCTCGATTGTAACCACTCACAAATTTCGGGAGAACATCGGTGTACCGCCTTGTATTCTTATAGGTGAAATATTTATACTTGCGGTCTTTGACTGTCCTGTTGAACCTTTCTACAACGGAAGCCTTGGTCTCGTTGAACGTATTGAAGAAAAACACCTGGGCTTTCAGAAACTGTTGGGAGGGTCTGTTGAGGTATTCCGTGCCTTCGTGGGTTTGCAAATACAAGAGTTTGCGCCCGGTCATGAAGATGTCCTTGAACCCCGCTATGAGATTCGCACCCGTTTTCATCCGGATGGGTACCACCCACGCATTCTTCGACAGGATATCGATGCACGTCAAGATATACCGATTCCCATCGTTGTGCTCGGCAAAGGCGCTCATATCGACCTAATCTGCTTGCCACTGGACATCTATACCACCCACGATGACCCGGTTCCGTAGAAAATGGCGAAAGATCGATGTAAGGTATAGGGGTCTTGTTTTTTTAACCAATCTCGGACTTGGGCACGTTGTATCCCCTGGGGTTTGGCCGCTCGAAAGAGAGCCGACAATGTGCTATAGGCTGTAGTATAAGACTGTAGTATAAGTTATCCAACACCTCCCAGCTCTTCATGGTGACAAATGATGATGGACCCTGGCTCTATCGTTTATTTATCACGGTATATCTTAGGCCTGAGTTTCTTTCTGATTTTCTTCGTAGGCTTCTGCCAGCAGATTGTCCATGGTAAATAACCAGTCCAACTCGACTGATGACCGCTCTTCTTCCGTAAGCACTTGATCCAGATCTGCCACGGCATCTTCCAATGCAGACCAAAGAACAGAGTGAAGGGTAAAATGCGCTGTACCCCCATCTAGCCGACCCAATTGAGCAAAGAAGGGTCCGCGTCGGATGTACACATCGTGACACAAGTGGATGAGATCGCCGTCCAGTTCACCAGACAACACCCGTTTGAATTTGGTCCAGCCCTCCCGGGACAGACGAATGTTAGCCGGGCACGGTCGTGTAGGGTCTGCATCGCAGATGTCTCCCACCTCCTCCATGATATCGACCTTATCCGCATAGACGTGCTGGAAAACCTCGGGATTCAAGCTGATATACGCCCGTAGTATATGCTCCGTCATGGTCAGTACGTGAATGGTACATGATTTGCACTGTCTCTCGTATTTATAAGGAGAACTCCGTGAGATCAAAGGATAGCGTGATCATGTCACTAGGCTGACTGTCTAGTCGGATAATCAATGGCATCGTCGCCTGCCTCCGATTCATTGCTAGGTTTGGTAATTTGCTCATTGGGTTCTACCACCGCTTCAATCAGAGCACGAGCACAGCCCAACTGAACAGCTGACCGCTCGTCCGGTATAAACAGCTGGTCCGCGACAGGCACCACTTTCTCGAAGGCTGTCCACAGATCGGGGTCTAGGGTGAAGCCTCGCGTAGGATATTGGTAACGGCCCAGGCGTGGGAAGAAGGGTCCACGGTGTACGTAGATGGCGTTTTTTCTGCCCAGACGAGTATATCCTACAGTTTTTCGAAACTGGTGAAGTTTGTTACTATCCAGAGCATCCCATAATGATAGAAACAGCTTTCTCACATATGCACAGATGGAGGGTTTGAAATTTGCTATATGAGATTCCAACACGACCAACATCATTAGCTAGGACTGCCTTAGCCATTTCATCAACTTCACTATTTCCTTTGGTGTGAACGTGGCTACAATATGTTGATGAAATCTTTGGTCATATAATTGTAGAATGTTCAAGATGGTTAGGTGACTTGCTCTCAATGGCTTGACGACTTGACAGTGAATCTGAGAATATGGCATATTTACCTCCTATAGTAGACCTAATAACTTCTAAAGCTGACAACAGAGCTTTGGCTTCGGCAGTGAAAATCGAGTAAAAATACTAATTCATGTCGAGTTTTAGTTTCGGAACTAAATGTAGTAGCACACGCTACTCTCTCATCATCTGTAGAACCATAGTATATGAATAGCTTGGTGCGATCTGTATTTTTCTCTCCATAAACCAAATTCTTGTGCATACACGAGATGGTTAGTGACTGCATTTTTTATATTTCGTCATTGTAATATCTACTCCTGATCTGGTTAACTGCCATTGTGAAACTGGTAAAATCTTGTTAGGTAAACTTTGACTAAGCTTAATACCAGCTGCTACAATGTTTGATTTCATACGAATTCAAGAGGTGGAATACATCGATATCAGGCACGATCGTGGGGGCAGAAATTCATGTCCTGAATTCACGCGATTAAATGACCAGTATCATAGACATATGTGTGATACAGGGAGATAATCCAGCTGTGTTTTTTCTCTTATACTAATTCTTGTTTTCATACAATAATTAAACATTCTCAGATATATTGTTGATTAAGCAACTATGATTAATCTCCGCGCCCCCAGCATCAATACTCCAACACCCAGTTTCATTCGATATAGCCGTATTTTTCTGTCGTTTCAATACGAGACATCAGAACGTACGGCTGGACTGATGATACAGGTCATTCAACTTTATGAAACATGCTCATGCATATTCAAACCCAATAACATACATAGACTCAACAACCGCCATAATTTATTTAATATTTTTCCAAATCCGAACGGACTTCCTATGAACAAATATGAAAAGTTGAATATTGAATGCCAGATATGCCGCCTCTCGTGTGTGGACGACAGCTGTGTATTGAATGTCAGATCTGCCATCTCTCGTTTGTGGACGACAGTTGAATATTGAATGCCAGACCTGCCACCTCTCGTGTGTGGACGACAGCTGAATATTGGATGTCGGAACTGCCACCTCCGGTGTATATCCCGTGGACGACAGCTGAATATTGAATGTCAGATCTGACACATCTCGTTTGTAGACGACAGCTGAATATTGAATGTCAGATCTGCTACCTCTCGTTTGTAGACGGCAGATGAATATTGAACGTCAGATCTGCCACCTCTCGTTTGTAGACGACAGCTGAATATTGAATGTCAGATCTGCGACCTCTCGTTTGTAGACGACACCTGAATATTGAACGTCAGATCTGCCACCTCTCGTTTGTAGACGACAGCTGAATATTGAATGTCAGATCTGCCACCTCTCGCTTGTAGACAGCTGAATATTGAATGACAGATCTGCCACCTCTCGTTTGTAGACTTGCTTTGTTTTTTACGACAGGCTGTAATTCCGTGTCGTAAAACGTCCGGTTCCCCTTGAAGATCTTCCAGTTCATGGACTCGCTGCTGTCGAGGTAGGCGCCGTTTAATCAGGAAGTGCTCATCGCTCCAGTTGGGCAAGTAACTTTTCTCAAATTGACCTTTGAATTTACTGATCCGTACAGGGTCCCCGACCTTGAACACCTCCTTCGGCGTTCACTGCGATTGCCTGGGGTACAAGACACGCCGGATTTGGGCTTCATTGCGTTGTGTGACGGTAATGGGGGATCTCTCTATACTCCGGTGATAGGCTCGATTGTAACCACTCACAAATTTCGGGAGAACATCGGTGTACCGCCTTGTATTCTTATAGGTGAAATATTTATACTTGCGGTCTTTGACTGTCCTGTTGAACCTTTCTACAACGGAAGCCTTGGTCTCGTTGAACGTATTGAAGAAAAACACCTGGGCTTTCAGAAACTGTTGGGAGGGTCTGTTGAGGTATTCCGTGCCTTCGTGGGTTTGCAAATACAAGAGTTTGCGCCCGGTCATGAAGATGTCCTTGAACCCCGCTATGAGATTCGCACCCGTTTTCATCCGGATGGGTACCACCCACGCATTCTTCGACAGGATATCGATGCACGTCAAGATATACCGATTCCCATCGTTGTGCTCGGCAAAGGCGCTCATATCGACCTAATCTGCTTGCCACTGGACATCTATACCACCCACGATGACCCGGTTCCGTAGAAAATGGCGAAAGATCGATGTAAGGTATAGGGGTCTTGTTTTTTTAACCAATCTCGGACTTGGGCACGTTGTATCCCCTGGGGTTTGGCCGCTCGAAAGAGAGCCGACAATGTGCTATAGGCTGTAGTATAAGACTGTAGTATAAGTTATCCAACACCTCCCAGCTCTTCATGGTGACAAATGATGATGGACCCTGGCTCTATCGTTTATTTATCACGGTATATCTTAGGCCTGAGTTTCTTTCTGATTTTCTTCGTAGGCTTCTGCCAGCAGATTGTCCATGGCAAATAACCAGTCCAACTCGACTGATGACCGCTCTTCTTCCGTAAGCACTTGATCCAGATCTGCCACGGCATCTTCCAATGCAGACCAAAGAACAGAGTGAAGGGTAAAATGCGCTGTACCCCCATCTAGCCGACCCAATTGAGCAAAGAAGGGTCCGCGTCGGATGTACACATCGTGACACAAGTGGATGAGATCGCCGTCCAGTTCACCAGACAACACCCGTTTGAATTTGGTCCAGCCCTCCCGGGACAGACGAATGTTAGCCGGGCACGGTCGTGTAGGGTCTGCATCGCAGATGTCTCCCACCTCCTCCATGATATCGACCTTATCCGCATAGACGTGCTGGAAAACCTCGGGATTCAAGCTGATATACGCCCGTAGTATATGCTCCGTCATGGTCAGTACGTGAATGGTACATGATTTGCACTGTCTCTCGTATTTATAAGGAGAACTCCGTGAGATCAAAGGATAGCGTGATCATGTCACTAGGCTGACTGTCTAGTCGGATAATCAATGGCATCGTCGCCTGCCTCCGATTCATTGCTAGGTTTGGTAATTTGCTCATTGGGTTCTACCACCGCTTCAATCAGAGCACGAGCACAGCCCAACTGAACAGCTGACCGCTCGTCCGGTATAAACAGCTGGTCCGCGACAGGCACCACTTTCTCGAAGGCTGTCCACAGATCGGGGTCTAGGGTGAAGCCTCGCGTAGGATATTGGTAACGGCCCAGGCGTGGGAAGAAGGGTCCACGGTGTACGTAGATGGCGTTTTTTCTGCCCAGACGAGTATATCCTACAGTTTTTCGAAACTGGTGAAGTTTGTTACTATCCAGAGCATCCCATAATGATAGAAACAGCTTTCTCACATATGCACAGATGGAGGGTTTGAAATTTGCTATATGAGATTCCAACACGACCAACATCATTAGCTAGGACTGCCTTAGCCATTTCATCAACTTCACTATTTCCTTTGGTGTGAACGTGGCTACAATATGTTGATGAAATCTTTGGTCATATAATTGTAGAATGTTCAAGATGGTTAGGTGAGTTGCTCTCAATGGCTTGACGACTTGACAGTGAATCTGAGAATATGGCATATTTACCTCCTATAGTAGACCTAATAACTTCTAAAGCTGACAACAGAGCTTTGGCTTCGGCAGTGAAAATCGAGTAAAAATACTAATTCATGTCGAGTTTTAGTTTCGGAACTAAATGTAGTAGCACACGCTACTCTCTCATCATCTGTAGAACCATAGTATATGAATAGCTTGGTGCGATCTGTATTTTTCTCTCCATAAACCAAATTCTTGTGCATACACGAGATGGTTAGTGACTGCATTTTTTATATTTCGTCATTGTAATATCTACTCCTGATCTGGTTAACTGCCATTGTGAAACTGGTAAAATCTTGTTAGGTAAACTTTGACTAAGCTTAATACCAGCTGCTACAATGTTTGATTTCATACGAATTCAAGAGGTGGAATACATCGATATCAGGCACGATCGTGGGGGCAGAAATTCATGTCCTGAATTCACGCGATTAAATGACCAGTATCATAGACATATGTGTGATACAGGGAGATAATCCAGCTGTGTTTTTTCTCTTATACTAATTCTTGTTTTCATACAATAATTAAACATTCTCAGATATATTGTTGATTAAGCAACTATGATTAATCTCCGCGCCCCCAGCATCAATACTCCGACACCCAGTTTCATTCGATATAGCCGTATTTTTCTGTCGTTTCAATACGAGACATCAGAACGTACGGCTGGACTGATGATACAGGTCATTCAACTTTATGAAACATGCTCATGCATATTCAAACCCAATAACATACATAGACTCAACAACCGCCATAATTTATTTAATATTTTTCCAAATCCGAACGGACTTCCTATGAACAAATATGAAAAGTTGAATATTGAATGCCAGATATGCCGCCTCTCGTGTGTGGACGACAGCTGTGTATTGAATGTCAGATCTGCCATCTCTCGTTTGTGGACGACAGTTGAATATTGAATGCCAGACCTGCCACCTCTCGTGTGTGGACGACAGCTGAATATTGGATGTCGGAACTGCCACCTCCGGTGTATATCCCGTGGACGACAGCTGAATATTGAATGTCAGATCTGACACATCTCGTTTGTAGACGACAGCTGAATATTGAATGTCAGATCTGCTACCTCTCGTTTGTAGACGGCAGATGAATATTGAACGTCAGATCTGCCACCTCTCGTTTGTAGACGACAGCTGAATATTGAATGTCAGATCTGCGACCTCTCGTTTGTAGACGACACCTGAATATTGAACGTCAGATCTGCCACCTCTCGTTTGTAGACGACAGCTGAATATTGAATGTCAGATCTGCCACCTCTCGCTTGTAGACAGCTGAATATTGAATGACAGATCTGCCACCTCTCGTTTGTAGACGACAGCTGAATATTGAACGTCAGATCTGCCACCTCTCGTTTGTAGACAGCTGAATATTGAATGTCAGATCTGCGACCTCTCGTTTGTAGATGACACCTGAATATTGAACGTCAGATCTGCCACCTCTCGTTTGTAGACGACAACTGAATATTGAATGTCAGGTCTGCCACTTCGTTTGCAGACGACAGCTGAATATTGAACGTCAGATCTGCCATCTCTCGTTTGTGGACGACAGCTGAATATTGAATGTCAGATCTGCCGCCTCTCCTTCGTGGACGACAGCTGAATATTGAATGTCAGATCTGCCGCCTCTCGTTTGTGGACGACAGCTGAATCTTGAATGTCAGATTTGTCGCCTTCCGTTTCTGAACGACAGCTGAATACTGAGCGTCAGATTTGCCACCTGTCATTTGTAGACGACAGCTGAATATTGAATGTCAGATCGGCCACCTCTCGTTTGTAGACGACAGCCGAATATTGAATGTCCAATCTGCCACCTCTCTTTTGTGGACGACAGCTGAATATTGAATGTCAGATATGCCGCCTCTGGTTTGTGGACGACAGCTAAATAGTGAATGTCAGATCTGCCGCCTCCCGTTTGTGGACGACAGTTGAATATTGAATGTCAGATCTGCCACCTCCCTTTTCTGGGCGACAGCTGAATATTGAATGTCAGATCTGCGACCTCTCGTTTGTGGACGACAGCTGAATATTGAATGTCAAGTCTGCCACCTCTCGTCTGTAGACGACAGCCGAATATTGATTGTCCAATCTGCCACCTCTCTTTTGTGGACGACAGCTGAATATTGAATGTCAGATATTCCGCCTCTGCTTTGTGGACGACAGCTAAATAGTGAATGTCAGATCTGCTGCCTCCCGTTTGTGGACAACAGCTGAATATCGAATGTCAGACCCGCCACCTCCCGTTTCTGGACGACAGCTGAATATTGAATGTCAGATCTGCCACCTCTCGTTTGTAGACGACACATGAATATTGAATGTCAGGTCTGCCACCTCGTTTGTAGACGACAGCTGAATATTGAACGTCAGATCTGCCACCTCTAGTTTGTGGACGACAGATGAATATTAAATGTCAGATCTGCCGCCTCTTCTTCGTGGACGACAGCTGAATATTGAATGTCAGATCTGCCGCCTCGTTTGTGGACGACAGCTGAATCTTGAATGTCTTTTGTGGACGACAGCTGAATATTGAATGTCAGATATGCCGCATCTGGTTTGTGGACGACAGCTAAATAGTGAATGTCAGATCTGCCGCCTCCCGTTTGTGGACAACAGCTGAATATTGAATGTCAAGTCTGCCACCTCTCGTTTGTGGACGACAGCTGAAGATTGAATGTCAGATCTGCTACCTCTCGTTTGTGGACGACAGCTGAATATCGAATGTCAGATCTACCACCTTCGGTGTATATCTTGTGGATGACAGCTGAATATTGAATGTCAGATCTGCCACCTCTCGTTTGTGGACGACAGCTGAATATTGAATGTCAGATCTGCCACCTCTCGTTTGTAGACGGCAGCTGAATATTGAATGTCAGATCTGCCGCCTCCCGTTTGTGGACAAAAGCTGAATATTGAATGTCAGATCTGCCACCTCCCGTTTGTGGACGACAGCTGAATATTGAATGTCAGATCTGCCACCTCCCGTTTCTGGAAGACACCTGAATATTGAATGTCAGATCTGCCACCTCTCGTTTGTAGACGGCAGCTGAATATTGAATGTCAGATCTGCAGCATCCCGTTTGTGGACAACAGCTGAATATTGAATGTCAGATCTGCCACCTCCCGTTTGTGGACGACAGCTGAATATTGAATGTCAGATCTGCCATCTCTCGTTTGTGGACGACAGCTGAATATCGAATGTCAGATCTGCCACCTCTCGTTTGTGGACGACAGCTGAATATTGAATGTCAAGTCTGCCACCTCTCGTTTGTGGACGACAGCTAAATAGTGAATGTCAGATCTGCCACCTCTCGTTTGTGGACAACAGCTGAATATTGAATGTCAAGTCTGCCACCTCTCGTTTGTGGACGACAGCTAAATAGTGAATGTCAGATCTGCCACCTCCCGTTTGTGGACAACAGCTGAATATTGAATGTCAAGTCTGCCACCTCTCGTTTGTGGACGACAGCTGAATATTGGATGTCGGATCTGCCACCTCCGGTCTATATCTTGTGGACGACAGCTGAATATTGGATGTCAGATCTGACACATCTCGTTTGTAGACGACAGCTGAATATTGAATGTCAGATCTGCTACCTCTCGTTTGTAGACGGCAGATGAATATTGAACGTCAGATCTGCCACCTCTCGTTTGTAGACGACAGCTGAATATTGAATGTCAGATCTGCGACCTCCCGTTTGTAGACGACACCTGAATATTGAACGTCAGATCTGCCACCTCTCGTTTGTAGACGACAGCTGAATATTGAATGTCAGGTCTGCATCCTCGTTTGCAGACGACAGCTGAATTTTGAACGTCAGATCTGCCATCTCTCGTTTGTGGACGACAGCTGAATATTGAATGTCAGATCTGCCGCCTCTCCTTCGTGGACGACAGCTGAATATTGAATGTCAGATCTGCCGCCTCTCGTTTGTGGACGACAGCTGAATATTGAATGTCAAGTCTGCCACCTCTCGTCTGTAGACGACAGCCGAATATTGATTGTCCAATCTGCCACCTCTCTTTTGTGGACGACAGCTGAATATTGAATGTCAGATATTCCGCCTCTGCTTTGTGGACGACAGCTAAATAGTGAATGTCAGATCTGCTGCCTCCCGTTTGTGTACAACAGCTGAATATCGAATGTCAGACCTGCCACCTCCCGTTTCTGGACGACAGCTGAATATTGAATGTCAGATCTGCCACCTCTCGTTTGTAGACGACACATGAATATTGAATGTCAGGTCTGCCACCTCGTTTGTAGACGACAGCTGAATATTGAACGTCAGATCTGCCACCTCTAGTTTGTGGACGACAGATGAATATTAAATGTCAGATCTGCCGCCTCTTCTTCGTGGACGACAGCTGAATATTGAATGTCAGATCTGCCGCCTCGTTTGTGGACGACAGCTGAATCTTGAATGTCTTTTGTGGACGACAGCTGAATATTGAATGTCAGATATGCCGCATCTGGTTTGTGGACGACAGCTAAATAGTGAATGTCAGATCTGCCGCCTCCCGTTTGTGGACAACAGCTGAATATTGAATGTCAAGTCTGCCACCTCTCGTTTGTGGACGACAGCTGAAGATTGAATGTCAGATCTGCCACCTCTCGTTTGTGGACGACAGCTGAATATCGAATGTCAGATCTACCACCTTCGGTGTATATCTTGTGGATGACAGCTGAATATTGAATGTCAGATCTGCCACCTCTCGTTTGTGGACGACAGCTGAATATTGAATGTCAGATCTGCCACCTCTCGTTTGTAGACGGCAGCTGAATATTGAATGTCAGATCTGCCGCCTCCCGTTTGTGGACAACAGCTGAATATTGAATGTCAGATCTCCCACCTCCCGTTTGTGGACGACAGCTGAATATTGAATGTCAGATCTGCCACCTCCCGTTTCTGGAAGACACCTGAATATTGAATGTCAGATCTGCCACCTCTCGTTTGTAGACGGCAGCTGAATATTGAATGTCAGATCTGCAGCATCCCGTTTGTGGACAACAGCTGAATATTGAATGTCAGATCTGCCACCTCCCGTTTGTGGACGACAGCTGAATATTGAATGTCAGATCTGCCATCTCTCGTTTGTGGACGACAGCTGAATATCGAATGTCAGATCTGCCACCTCTCGTTTGTGGACGACAGCTGAATATTGAATGTCAAGTCTGCCACCTCTCGTTTGTGGATGACAGCTAAATAGTGAATGTCAGATCTGCCACCTCTCGTTTGTGGACAACAGCTGAATATTGAATGTCAAGTCTGCCACCTCTCGTTTGTGGACGACAGCTAAATAGTGAATGTCAGATCTGCCACCTCCCGTTTGTGGACAACAGCTGAATATTGAATGTCAAGTCTGCCACCTCTCGTTTGTGGACGACAGCTGAATATTGGATGTCGGATCTGCCACCTCCGGTCTATATCTTGTGGACGACAGCTGAATATTGGATGTCAGATCTGACACATCTCGTTTGTAGACGACAGCTGAATATTGAATGTCAGATCTGCTACCTCTCGTTTGTAGACGGCAGATGAATATTGAACGTCAGATCTGCCACCTCTCGTTTGTAGACGACAGCTGAATATTGAATGTCAGATCTGCGACCTCTCGTTTGTAGACGACACCTGAATATTGAACGTCAGATCTGCCACCTCTCGTTTGTAGACGACAGCTGAATATTGAATGTCAGGTCTGCATCCTCGTTTGCAGACAGCTGAATTTTGAACGTCAGATCTGCCATCTCTCGTTTGTGGACGACAGCTGAATATTGAATGTCAGATCTGCCGCCTCTCCTTCGTGAACGACAGCTGAATATTGAATGTCAGATCTGCCACCTCTCGTTTGTAGACGACAGCCGAATATTGAATGTCCAATCTGCCACCTCTCTTTTGTGGACGACAGCTGAATATTGAATGTCAGATATGCCGCCTCTCGTTTGTGGACGACAGCTGAATCTTGAATGTCAGATTTGCCGCCTCCTGTTTCTGAACGACAGCTGAATACTGAGCGTCAGATTTGCCACCTGTCATTTGTTGACGACAGCTGAATATTGAATGTCAGATCTGCCACCTCTCGTTTGTAGACGACAGCCGAATATTGAATGTCCAATCTGCCACCTCTCTTTTGTGGACGACAGCTGAATATTGAATGTCAGATATGCCGCCTCTCGTTTGTGGACGACAGCTGAATCTTGAATGTCAGATTTGCCGCCTCCTGTTTCTGAACGACAGCTGAATACTGAGCGTCAGATTTGCCACCTGTCATTTGTTGACGACAGCTGAATATTGAATGTCAGATCTGCCACCTCTCGTTTGTAGACGACAGCCGAATATTGAATGTCCAATCTGCCACCTCTCTTTTGTGGACGACAGCTGAATATTGAATGTCAGATATGCCGCCTCTCGTTTGTGGACGACAGCTGAATCTTGAATGTCAGATTTGCCGCCTCCTGTTTCTGAACGACAGCTGAATACTGAGCGTCAGATTTGCCACCTGTCATTTGTTGACGACAGCTGAATATTGAATGTCAGATCTGCCACCTCTCGTTTGTAGACGACAGCCGAATATTGAATGTCCAATCTGCCACCTCTCTTTTGTGGACGACAGCTGAATATTGAATGTCAGATATGCCGCCTCTGGTTTGTGGACGACAGCTAAATAGTGAATGTCAGATCTGCCGCCTCCCGTTTGTGGACGACAGGTGAATATTGAATGTCAGATCTGCCACCTCCCGTTTCTGGACGACAGCTGAATATTAAATGTCAAGTCTGCCACCTCTCGTTTGTAGACGACAGCCGAATATTGATTGTCCAATCTGCCACCTCTCTTTTGTGGACGACAGCTGAATAGTGAATGTCAGATCTGCCGCCTCCCGTTTGTAGACGACAGCTGAATATCGAGTGTCAGACCTGCCACCTCCCGTTTCTGGACGACAGCTGAATATTGAATGTCAGATCTGCCACCTCTCGTTTGTGGACGACAGCTGAATATTGAATGTCAAGTCTGCCACCTCTCGTTTGTGGACGACAGCTGAATATCGAATGTCAGATCTGCCACCTCCCGTTTCTGGACGACAGCTGAATATTGAATGTCAGATCTGCCACCTCTCGTTTGTAGACGACACCTGAATATTGAATGTCAGGTCTGCCACCTCTCGTTTGTAGACGACAGTTGAATATTGAACGTCAGATCTGCCACCTCTCGTTTGTAGACAACAGCTGAATATTGAATGTCAGATCTGCGACCTCTCGTTTGTAGACGACACCTGAATATTGGACGTCAGATCTGCCACCTCTCGTTTGTAGACGACAGCTGAATATTGAATGTCAGGTCTGCCACCTCGTTTGCAGACGACAGCTGAATATTGAACGTCAGATCTGCCATCTCTCGTTTGTGGACGACAGCTGAATATTGAATGTCAGATCTGCCGACTCTCCTTCGTGGACGACAGCTGAATATTGAATGTCAGATCTGCCGCCTCCCGTTTGTGGACGACAGCTGAATATTGATTGTCCAATCTGCCACTTCTCTTTTGTGGACGACAGCTGAATATTGAATGTCATATATGCCGCCTCTGGTTTGTGGACGACAGCTAAATAGTGAATGTCAGATCTGCCGCTTCCCGTCTGTGGACGACAGCTGAATATTGAATGTCAGATCTGCCACCTCCCGTTTCTGGACGACAGCTGAATATTGAATGTCAGATCTGCCACTTCTCGTTTGTGGACGACAGCTGAATATTGAATGTCAATCCTGCCACCTCTCGTTTGCAGACGACAGCCGAATATTGATTGTCCAATCTGCCACCTCTCTTTTGTGGACGACAGCTGAATATTGAATGTCAGATATGCCGCCTCTGGTTTGTGGACGACAGCTAAATAGTGAATGTCAGATCTGCCGCCTCCCGTTTGTGGACGACAGCTGAATATCGAGTGTCAGACCTGCCACCTCCCGTTTCTGGACGACAGCTGAATATTGAATGTCAGATCTGCCACCTCTCGTTTGTAGACGACACCTGAATATTGAATGTCAGGTCTGCCACCTCGTTTGTAGACGACAGCTGAATATTGAACGTCAGATCTGCCACCTCTCGTTTGTGGACGACAGATGAATATTAAATGTCAGATCTGCCGCCTCTTCTTCGTGGACGACAGCTGAATATTGAGAGAGAGAGAGAGAATTAAGGTTTACCGTCGCATTCAGCAATATTTCAGCTATATAGCGACGATCAAACAAAATTCTAGGTAATCAATTCAAAAACTCGGTAAACTAATGGAGAGAGAGAGAAGTTAAGGTTTAACGTCGCATTCAGCAATATTTCAGCTATATAGCGACGATCAAACAAAATTCTAAGTAATCAATTCAAAAACTCAGTAAACTAATGCGCCAAAAAAAGGAACAAACATTAAACTTTGTACAACAAACCAATCTCTCTCAAATAACCTAAAATACAATTTTTTTCACTCTGCTAAAAAGATCTTCCAGCGTATCTGCTCGATAAAAAGTATCTCTTACAGTTTTAAAATCTATGCAGTCCAGGAGAATATGTCTCACCGTCAGATCTTCATGGCAAGGTATACACCTTGGAATCGGCTCCTGTTTTAGTAAATATTCATGAGTTAATCGTGTGTGACCGATCCTACATCGTCTAATCATGGCCTGGTCCAAACGTTTATGACTGTTCAGGTGAGTATAACCAACCGTTTTTTTTGAACTCGTGAAGTTTGTTATTATCCATAGTATCCCATAAAGATTGAAACAGCTTTCTTACATAAGCGCAGATAGATGGTCTGAAATCGCTGTATGGTATTCCAACAGGGTCAACTTCTTCATCTAGAGCTGCCTTAGCCAATCTATCAGGTTCAGTGTTGCCCCTGATGTCAACGTGACTAGGCACTCAACAAAACACAATATCTATCTGTTGATCAAATCTGGTGTCATATAATTGTAGAATTTCCAAGATGGTGGGATGAGTGGAATTTCCATTTTTAATTGCTTTGAGGAATGACAGTGAATCTGAGAATATGACATATTTTTTCCTTCTACTGGATCCAATACCTTTTAAAGCCGATAATAGAGCTTTTGCTTCTGCAGTAAATATGGAACTTTTACCTGGCAGTCGATAGGTTTTAGTTTTGGAACTAAAGATAGTAGCACATGCTCCTCTCTCACCATCTTTAGAACCATCTGTACAAATAGCCTGATGTGAACTGTATTTCTCTCGCCGTAGACCAAATTCTTGTGTATACACGAGCTGGCTCGTGTCTGCCTTTTTATATTTAGTCAGTGAAATATCTACTTCTGGCGTGGCTAACTGCCATGGTGGAGTTGGCAAGAGCTCGTTAGGTAAAATCTGACTAACTTTAATACCAGCTGCTACAAGGTGTGGTTTCATACGGATTCCAAGAGGTGGAATAATCGAGGGTTTCTTTAAAAAGAGATCTGCGTATTGAGGGTTGAAAGCACAGTTATATGCAGAATTTGATAGGTTCGAACGCAGTTTTGTGATATATTGCAGTGATAATTTAATTCTCCGAATTTCTAAAGGAAATTCATCCGCTTCCACATACAAGCTTTCTTTAGGTGATGTTCTGAACGCACCGAGGCAAAGTCTTAGTCCTTGATGGAGAATAGGATCTAGCTTTGCCAAGTTTGACTTGCTTGCACCATTGTAAACAATAGAACCATAATCGAGTTTGGAACGAACAAGTGATCGATATAAATGAAGGAGAGTTTGCTGATCTCCTCCCCACTTATAGCTGGCAATAACTTGCAACAAATCCAGAGCTTTCGTGCATTTGGCTTTTAAGCAATTTATATGAGATTTGAAAGTTAGTCGTTTATCAAACAAAATGGCTAGAAATTTGACCTCTTTTACCACTTTGATTTCAGTTCCGTCTAATTTTAGTTTTGGATCTTCGTGCTGGAAATATTTTCTGCAAAAGTGTATACAATTTGTCTTAGCTCTGGAGAATTTGAAACCATTTTCTAGACACCATTGCTGAATTCTGGTTAGACAAAGTTGTAATGCTCTCTCAATATTGTGTATACTTTTCCCACTACACGATATATTGAAATCGTCTACAAAAAGTGAGCCATCAATTGATTTATTCAGAACTGTAGGCAAGCTGTTGATCTTGATACTAAACAGAGTAGTAGACAAAATACTGCCTTGTGAGACGCCCTGGTCTTGATCAAAATGATCAGACATAGTTGTACCCAAACGAATTTGGAATTCTCTTTTTCTAAATCAAAAAAGATAGAAACCACATGTTCGTTCTTGGCGAAAGCATTTTTAACATACGAATCTAATCTGACTAAATGATCAATGGTACTTCTATTTTTTCGGAAACCAGCTTGAATATCAGTAAGTTTTTTTTCAGTTTCCAGGTACCAAACAAGGCGATCATTTATGATGCATTTCATTGTTTTGCTGAGACAACTAGTCAGTGAAATCGGACGATAATTACCAGGGTCTGTATGGTCACGACCGGGCTTTGGTACTGGTATAACTATGGCAGTGTGACATGACGGAGGAAATTCTTCTCTATACCAAAGTCTATTGAATATTCGTAATAGGATTTCTAGAGATGATTCCGGTAGATGTTTCAAAAGCTGATAATGAATATTATCAGGCCTGCAGCATAATCATGAACTTTCGTAAGAGAAGCATGAAGTTCTTCAATTGTAAACGAAGCGTTATAGCCTTCATGGTTAGCGGAGGTGGATTTAATTTCATTTTTCTCTTCTCTTTTTTGGAAACTTTGAAATTTAGGTACATAATTTTCTGATGAAGAGTTTTTGGCAATTGTTTCTCCTAATTTATTTGCAATTTCTACTTTATTTGCAATTACTGTCAGTAATCACCTGATTTCCATCGTTGAGATGATGAACGCTGGATTTGGAGCTTTTACCTTTTATTCTTTGAATCATATTCCAAACTTTTGTTATTGGAGTACGAGTATTTATCTTAGAAACATAATTTCTCCAAGAATCACGTTTATTCTGTTTCATGGTTCTACGAGCTTTAGCTGTTGTAACTCTGAGATCTTTCATATTTTCAGGATTAGGATGTCGGCGAAAATATCGTTCGGCCTTCTTCCTACATTTTCTTGCTTCTTTACAGTCATCATTAAACCAAGGTTTCTTAATATGTGCAACTCCTGAAGATGTGGGAATGGTTTGGTTGGCAATTTCTATCAACATATCTGAGACTAGCTGTATGAGATCTGAAGCATCAGCGAAGGAGACTGATTGTAGTTTTTGTGAACAAAGCTTTTCAAACTCGGGCCAGTTTGCTTTCTTGAAATTAAACCCTGTGAAATGAGGGTCATCAGTTGAATGAACAGCTTTTAGGACCGTGGGAAAGTGATCACTTCCCCAAAGGTCATAATGAACAGACCAAGAAAATTCTTCAAGAATAGGAAGATCGCAATGTGAGATATCCAATGCTGAATAGGTTCCATAGGCCGAGGACAAATGTGTATAAGAACCATCATTAAAAATACACAAAGAATTATTTGATATGAAATTTTCGAGAATTTTACCTTTACAATTGTCTTCATTATCCCAGAGGATATTACGACCGTTAAAATCACCCATCATTAAACAAGGTTTCGGGAGCTGATCGTAAAGATCTTGAAGTTCATTGAGCCGGAGACTACCAGAAGAACGTAGGTACACCGTGCATAATGTGAAAACAGAATTCAAGGTAATACGAACTGCTACAGCTTGTAAATCTGTCACTAAATCAACAGGACTGTGTAAAACTCCCATTTTAACCAATATTGAAGAACCGCCTGTAGCTTTTCCATTTTCCTCTAAAGCGTAGGAATGATAAGGTGTGTATTGGCGAAATTTAAATTTATCTTTATCTGCTTTCTTCAGAAAGGTCTCGTTGAGACAAAAAGCTGATGGTTCATAATCTTGAGTTAATAATTGGAGTTCATTTAAATTTGGCCAAACTCCTCTGCAATTCCACTGAACGATAGTTGGTGGCTGCACCATCTCTAGTCTGTATATAGAAATAAAACACAAAACTGCCCAAGCCAAGATATATAAGGTTAGCTAGCCATTATGTACGTTTTATTTTGGGTAATTCTTTTTGACCTTTCTTTTTATTTCTCATTTGTTCTCTCTTGTCTTTTTTATTTTCCTTCTTATAAACTTCTTTCTCTCTCTTTTGTCCCAACAATCCTCGACCTTTGGTTCAAGGAAGTCTCGCCTTTTAACGGACGATCACTAGACTCCTGATACTCCTCATCAGAAAGCGTGGGTGTATCGTTGGTAGGAGTGGGAGTAGCATCGACTATTTTAGGCTCTTTGCCGGATTCGATATCTATGGTATTCTCTTTATTCTTCTTTTTCTGATTCGAGGTAGCTTTATTACTACAAGACTGTTGATTACTTTCTTTTTCTGTGAACTCCTTCATTACTTTCTCACTCGGTGTAAAGTTTACGTCGACACCCCAGTGAATAGGATTAACGAAGGAATTTACAGACTGCACAGGTGTATCCGGAGCCGACACACCGCCAGTATCCGGTAAGTTGTCTGGCGTCAATGTGTTGCCAACACTTTCAGTCTGCTCAGAATCAGACTTCTGATCACCTGACTTCGGATCACCTGGCTCGGCCTCTACACCATCACATACCTCACTATCACTGTCATCTTCATCTTCCGAACCACAACCTAACTTCATCTTTTTCACCGAGAGGTTCGTAGTGGGTTGAGGTTTTCCAGTGGCAACTATCTCCTGATGACGTTTGATAGATTTGCCATCAGGGCCTACAGTCTTCCATAAATCTATATACTTCTGTTGTTTCTGCTGGACAGCCTCGGCGGAAAGTCTTCCTCGGACTTCTGCGGGCGGAATAGGGCGAGGACCAGAGGAATCACCCTTTCTGTCGTTAGCTACGGTATCTCCAGAAACCTGTTTGGCTTTTGGACAGGTTTTTTGAAGATGTCCTCCCTGATGACAAATCAGGCATTTATTTTTCAAAGGACACCTCCAGTTCATGTGATCTACTGAACCACAAGTATAACATGTTTTTACTTGACCGTTATACCATACAGGAAGTCTCATACCTCCAATTAATATAGGAGAAGGAAGTGTACGTTTGAATTTCGACATCCAAATTCTTCGAACTCCTGTCTCAAACTCTCTATCGAAAGAATAGAACTCTTTTTGTACAGAGAGAACATCACCATAAAACTCAAAAGCACTTCTGATCGCAGAATCTGGGAAATCGCATGGTCCTTTCATCTTTACTAGCAATTTCCATGGATCTATTTCCTCAAAATGGCCACGTTGATCTCCAACACGAATACCTTCCAGCACTAGGCGGGTTTTGGTAACTTCATTTGCTAGTGTGACGTTCCACAGGTTATTTGATACCTGTACTAGACCTTTAAGAATTTTCGGTCCTGATCCAACAGTGTCTTTTAATGCGTGATATATATCAAACGCATTAGCTTTCTCTGGACCTTGAAGTTGTAGGCTCAGTGACCTATCATACTTTCTAAAGGCCATAGTGAAAAAAAAATCAATACCACTACAAACTACAAATAGTGACACGCACAAACCCCAACAGTGTGCCTCCCCACAGAGTAAACATTGAATACTCCCCGATGTATATATATTTTTATGTTTCTATATGTATTCATGTGTGGAAATAAAGTACAATAAGTATTATCAAGTGCCGCCAACAGTGCTGTTTCAGTTTTTCTTTCGCAGAAATTAACCCCTCTCCCTTCGCTATTGTTTCAAGCAGACGCATTTTCACAGACCGACTGTGGCGGGGATTTCCAGCACCGCTAGTTTCGATTGTCAGTATTTCCGCTAACCGCTTCCAGGCAAGCTTATGACAGATAATAATCTTTGTTGATACAATCTCCATATTTGAACTGCAGCACAAGACTGTAATTCTCAGTATAATAGAATCTGCAATGATTAATACCAAATCATCAAACAAACTACACATCGAGGTTAATACACCAGTCAAACACATGACAATCGCATTTTTAAAAGCATGCCCTAAGTATTATTAAATAACTATCTATGATATGAACACAATACAGGGAAATCGGCCTGCTTCATATGGCCGCCAAATCGGGCCAATATGAGGAAGGCGGGCCAATACGGGAAAACAGGGCCAATACGGGAAAACAGGGCCAATATGGCTTCAACATGGCGATGTTGACGATGAATGATCCTCGATTCTTGATCTTCTCCGAATTGTGTCACTGTAATCTCATAATTTGAATGGATATTCAGTACCTTCTGTGATAATTTCCGATAGATCTATACGTATCGGTACACAAACCTGGAAATCAAGTGTGGTGAGTCATATTGAAATAGACTATATAGTGACGCGAGCGTGACATCGACTTGCCAAGCACAAGCAGACGACGAAAACAGTGATTCAACACTTACAACAGTGCACTGATGAACAGAAGATGATGCCAGATGCGAACGAAACACCTGGACGATGATGTTGAAAACTAGGGTCTTAGTAGGTCTTCGATTCTCAAATCGGGACTGGATTTGGATCAATTTACCATATTTCAAGGTTGTATTTTGCCTCACCATTCTCATCAAAGCCCCATCAAATAAAATTAGTATATTACTTCCATGATATATAATATTGTATGGTTAAAATTTCATCTGCTTCTATCTGTTCGACTCCCGTTTTCTACGTTGAAGAACCCCGCCCAGGTTGAAGATGATCGGTCTATTCGCCGTCCCGACCATCGCCGTCGATTATAGCGTGCATGTAAAGGGGATCGACTTTCCGACTACAGTGGTACACCGAAACCACATTAATCATGGGAAATAAGGAAAGAAATAGGAAATATATATCCTGATTTGGGAGCTGTACTAAAATATTCCTTGATACATGTAATATAATCGATGAAAAAAAGGTTGTTAGTGAGTTATTTAATAAAAATGTCATTAACCAAGTGTTTTCATATTGGCCTGGTTATAGGTCCTCGGTCAGCCGTAATGGCCCTTGGCCTGCGGTTTCGTGCCAATACGGCAGACCTCGGACCTATAACCAGACCAATATGAAAACACTTGGCTAATAACATAATATTATTATTACATGTGTATGTGTGTATTAAGTATGTGTGCAAGACTTTCTTTATTGCATTTGTCCTGATATGTACCGTCCACATTGTTTGTATAATGTAAAGCTCTGTCAAATATGTATGGTTCTTGTTTATGTCATACATACATGTATGGCTTGTTTTGTGTGTGTATTGTCTTCATTCACCATCAATGGTGTCTATGTAAATGTACTTCATAAATGTCAAATTTGTGTAAATTTCTGTCTGTCATGTGTATTGTCTACATGTGTATTTTGATGTATGCTCATGTATCTGCTTTTTAGCCCTATGGGCATAACAATAGCAATAAAATTATCTTATCTCTTATCATGACGTGGATTTCATTTTTCAGTTGAAAAGATCCAATTTTGACCCACCAAAACTTTATAGAACAATAATTAACGGATGCTTCCATATTATTATTATTCAGATAATGTCCCGTTGATGTGTCATTTATTCTCCAACGGATACTGGTGAGATTTTCAATCGATTATCGATGTGAGAGAAGATCATTCATTTATATATTCATAATGCATATATAACGGGATAGTGAGTTGATCTCAAAGGAAGCAGACGTATGTTTGAGGCGCTCTTCAGATGCAACAACAACAACACTATATACTGGATTTTACTTTTGCGGTGGATTTGGAGAATACACCAACTGCTGACTGGTGGTTAGTTTGTGAGAATCTAGCCCTTTAGGGCGTGTCGTGGTTTGTTCTTAGGCTGATTTCTGTGGAAGATGTCGAAACCTGTTGTGTTTAATCCGGCTGTTAAGCCGGTCCGTACTTTGTCAGTGACAATTTCGACAAGTGATGGTGGAGCCTTTTCTAAGGCATGGCACAGGAATTTTCATCCGATTCTGACCAGAGTAATCGATGTGAGGAAGGACATGCTATGTTTCCAGAAGAACTTTTACAAAAAGTGCTTCTACTTGAGAGTCAGTAATGAGGGGGCCCACAACGCTCTACTGCAAAAGTCGGAATTTACCATTGGTCGTACTGTGTGGACAATTACTCCAGCAAGTTCCCTCTACATGAATGTAACAGCCCATTTGGCAGCTGATGAAATGGAGGACAGTACTATCAACGAAGCACTAAAACCTTACGGTGAGTGTTTGTCTGTGAAAAAGCCTATGTTCTCTGGATCAGAATTTCCTAATGTTCGAACTGGAATAAGAATATACAGATTTCGGTGCAAACAAGAAAGATACGTTCCCAATTGTATTAACATTGGGGGTGATGTCATCATGTTCACCTATCCTGGTCAAATTCCCGAATGCCGTCGTTGCAACCAGAAACATCACAAAGCCAGCGAATGTAACTCGGAGTGGTGCACTAACTGTGACGGTTTCTCCCCCCATGAGAACCCCATGTCGCCAAAGATTGTCCCGAAAAATGTAAAATGTGTTCATCGTCTGAGCATAATATAACTCAATGTTGCACACGCACGTTTTCGTATGCCTCCCGTGTAAAAGGATGGAAGACGAGCGTCAAACCGGTGGAGAATACCACTACTAGAGTATCTGATGAGGATGAAGATATCGACGTGGAAGCGATGGACGAGGATGACGTCAGTAGTATACAAGGTGCAAGATGGCGCGAATTAAACCCGGATGTAGAGGTCATAGAGGTCATTTTTGAATATTGGGGGTCAATTGAGTGAATGTCGCTTGACTGCGCATGCGCAGAATTTGTGGTGACGTCATAAGTGTGTGATGTGCGCATGCGTTGAGGGTTTTTTGTGGGAGGTGGGTTAAGATGGCGGCGGGTTTTTGTGTCGTGTGGGAGGTGGGACAAGATGGCGGCCGGTTTTTGTGTCGTGTGGTGGGAGGTGGGACAAGATGGCGGCCGGTTTTTATGTCGTGTGGTGGGAGGTGGGTTAAGATGGCGGCCGGTTTTTGTGTCGTGTGGGAGGTGGGACAATATGGCGGCCGATTTTTATGTCGTGTGGTGGGAGGTGGGACAAGATGGCGGCCGGTTTTTATGTCGTGTGGTGGGAGGTGGGTTAAGATGGCGGCTTGTTTTAGTGTCGTGTGGGAGGTGGGACAAGATGGCGGCCCGTTTTTGTGTGTGTGTGTGTGGTGGGAGGTGGGACAAGATGGCGGCCTGTAGGAAAACGTATAAAAGGAGTCGATTTTTAGGATAGGGGTGTATTCATTGCACTACTCTGTGGAGCACTCTGACTTACCTGACCTAACCAGCCTGCCTGCCTGTTTCACCTCTAGTCTGCTTCACCTCTAGCCAGCCAGCCAGCCAGCCAGCCAGCCATCCAGCCTGCTTGCCTACTTGTATCAGCTGTGGAGATCCCTTTTACTTTTTTCGATTTTACCAGTGCAAATTCAACAGACTATTACTCCGTAGCAGTTTTTCACCAGCCTGAGCCCCTAGTCATGGCGTCATCATCATTTTTAGTGAGGCTTGCAAAGTACCGTGTTCGTTTGATTGATGAGATACAGCATGTGGGAGAATTATGTGATATCCTTATGGAGGGAAACATACTCCACCAACAGCGTGTCGAAGAAATCATGGCTGAGAAAACCCCTTCAGCACAAAACACAGCCCTCATCGATGGTGTACTGCGCTCTAGCCCCTATGCATTTCTAGCCTTCGTGGCGGGGTTGAAGATCACGGGAAATGGAGAGCTAGCGGATCTACTTGAAGCCGACGTTATACAAGATGATGATATCTTAGGGATGGATACCACCACCGAACAGCGTACAGCTAGCAAACGTACACACACTACCCCAGAGAGTACTACACCTGCCAAACGCGCTGGACGACCCAAACGGCCTCGATTAACACCGTTAGAAATACCTGAGTCAGTGATTGAGCCAGTAGTACCCCAGCAAGTGCCTGTGAAAAAAGAGATGGTGGTAGAACTTCCTATGTCTGTCCAGGAGATTAATAACCTCATCCAACAGGCCTACCAGGCAGCTCACTCCGACATTTGGGAGCTCTCACCCTATTTAACAGTGAGTGTGAAAGACGAAGAAGTGCATTTTAATGCGGCGGGCTTTAACGACAGACCCGGTAAGCATATTGCCATGACCTTAGACACCTGGCAAAAACTGGAGACCCTTGATTACGCTATCGATGCGGTTATTCGCGACCAGGGGAGTGACGAAGCGAAATTTCATGTGGGTGACGACATCTTTGTGAGCTGTGCTTATTTCAACGACCAGCTCCTCGTGCATATCCGTAAATGGCGAAGGCGGTTAGATACGCAAGAGCTTGTTGCCTGTCCTCAGGGTGTCACTTTGAAATTAACGGCGTGGCGGAAGTTGCAGAGTCTCGCAAGTTCCATTCGTTCAGCTCTGGCCTACCAGGTGTCTCACTATATTTACCAGAAGTACATCGACTCAGTCCTGGATCTGATCAGACCTCAAATTCCACAGGACACTCGTGTACCCTCATACGCACTGATCACTGAAGCACTGGAGGCCGTGACGGAGACACAAATTGCCCTGGCAGTAGAAGCGGCCTGTCCTCCCAAAATTCCACGTGAAGAAATTATAACGTACATCTACGTGCACCAAGGACGGAAAGATGATGATGAATTCAAACAAGTCTTGTTGGCGAACTATTGAACAGAACAGGTGTTGAACAGAACATTTTACCATACACATTCATTGAAGTGGCTTGAGAGCGTGTAATTGTATTAAAAATTCAGAGGTTTTTTTACTGTTAATTGTATTAAATGCAGAACTATTAAAAATTCAGAGTTTTTTTATTGTTAATTGTATTAAAAAAATTCAATACTCAGATATAATTGTATAAAAATTCAATACCCTTGTGAACACGTTCATTCTATTTGTGTTAATAAAAAATAGTAGAAAATTAAAAAAAATGCTTGTTAGTGTTCATTCTTTTTTTAAATTGTGCACAAGACCGATATGTCAACCTCACACCCAGTCCATTACATGCCCCTTCATGAATGCTTCACTTTGATACCTCACTCGACCCCATCGGTCCATTAGGGGCTTCCCTAAATGCCAAAACGTCTATTTTCATACCTTTGGGCACCGCGCATGCGCAGAATCACTCTAATTCAATCCACACCCACTCCATCAGATGCTCCTTCACCTCACCTTCAATTTGATACCTCACTCGACCCACTACCTCCAAAAAAAGTTTTAGCTCCTTATTTCATCTTTACAACGTATTTTTTTTTTTTTGAGTGAGGTATCAAATTGAAGCTGACGTGAAATGCTTCACATTGATACTTCACTCGACCCCATTGGACCATTAGGGGCTCGCCTAGCTCCAAAAAGGTATAATGCGCATTTTTGCCTTTTTTTTTTTTTTTTTTTTTTTGAGGTAGTGGGTCGAGTGAGGTATCAAATTGAAGCTGACGTGAAATGCTTCACATTGATACTTCACTCGACCCCATTGGACCATTAGGGGCTCCCCTAGCTCCAAAAAGGTATAATGCGCATTTTTGCCTTTTTTATTTTTTATTTTTTTATTTTTTTTTTACTCTTGGAGCTAGGGGGAGCCCCTAATGAACCATCGGGGTCGAGTGAGGTATCAATGTGAAGCATTTCACGTCAGCTTCAATTTGATACCTCACTCGACCCACTTCCTCCAAAAATAAAAAAATACAAAAATTTAAAAAAGGCAAAAATGCGCATTATACCTTTTTGGAGCTAGGCGAGCCCCTAATAGTCCAATGGGGTCGAGTGAGGTATCAATGTGAAGCATTTCATGTCAGCTTCAATTTGATACCTCACTCGACCCACTACCTCCAAAAAAAAAAAAAAAAATTTCGTTGACCTGACGTTGTGAAGATGAAATAAGGAGCTAAAAATTTTTTTGGAGGTAGTGGGTCGAGTGAGGTATCAAATTGAAGGTGAGGTGAAGGAGCATCTGATGGAGTGGGTGTGGATTGAATTAGAGTGATTCTGCGCATGCGCGGTGTCCGAAGGGTATAATTTTTTTCAATAATTTCAAAAAATTGTAAAAAAATTGTAAAAAAAATTTTCTTTGGGGCGTAGCATGATGGGAGCTGGTGTTCATTTTTGTGCTTTTTTGCTAGAAGTTTTCTCTTGCGGAAAGATGGGGTGGCCCTCAAAAGGGCCTTTGAAAGTGTAATACGACACTTATGCACGGTAAATTCTCTTTATACCACCCACGTGCTTCCTGCATATGGGGCATTTCACTTTGAGATGGTTTTCTCCTGCCTCAACGCAATGACATCCATCCCCTGCACACGTGAGTGTCACCCAACAATCTTGACACAGACATAAGTGTCCACATGGGAGTACAGCATATTTGCTTTCGTCATCGGTGCAGATACTACATCTTGATATTTTTTCTTCTTTATGGAGTTGTTTGTTCAGTCTATTAATCTCCGCACACATTGCATTATTGTTTTCTTCCATCGTCTTAATCACTTCGTTGAGGCGGGTTACCTCGGCTTCACCCAAAGAGCCTGGTTGTGTTTCCGAAGTCGATGGAGTTTCGCATGGCATCATCGTTATACTTGGTGTTGTTGTTGTTGGAGGTCTACTATTTAACCATGGAAGTGCGTCTTGTTCCCCATCAGTAATATCATCGTCTTGTTCTTCTATGGTCACCATCCTGTCTATTTCTGGGTCTTGCCTTTCCCGTTCCAATCGGGCATCTTCTTCTGCAATTACAGCTTGCCGGAGTTGTGTCAATTCTTCTGTGCTTTGTATTAACCTGGCTTCGTCTTCAATAACCCGCTGAAAACTTGTGATGATCGTTATTCCTCCGTCCTCTTCACTGCTAATCATCTCTCTGTGCTCTGTAGCAGTAGCAGCAGCATTTCTCGGATCTCTAGGCGGATGGTGAGTAAACAGGGGTCGTCTTCTGGAACTCATGCTTGTATTTGTGAATAAATGTCAATCTACACGTTATTTATAGTCTAGTGGGAGGTGGGTCAAGATGGCGGTCTGTTTTATGTCGTGTGGTGGGAGGTGGGACAAGATGGCGGCCTGTTTGTGTGTGTGTGTGTGTATGTGTGGGAGGTGGGACAAGATGGCGGCCTGTGTCAGTCAGTGCAAGATATGTTTGCCCACTGTATAGTGCTGTGTTACCCAAGCATAAAAATTTCCTATTTTTTTTCGATAAATCCGTTACCATTTTCAGGGAACTATTTATAACACTGTAACCCCATAGTCTACACGTATTATTAGCCAAGAAAATGAATTTTATTTCCAATATACCTGGTTTTTCATACTACCGTACACTAATCTTACGGGTTTAAAATCGCTAAAAATTAATAAAATAATGACATAGTTTAGCGTTAGGCTGCTAAATTTTTTAAATACTAGACTATGAATGGCCTGACTTCAACTTGCAATAAATTTTATAGGTGCACTGATAGTTCTTGTAAAATTACAGGCGTTTAAAATTGCAAAAGAAACACAAATATATTTTTGTTGAGCGTAGCAGACGACACAGCTACAGTGCTCTCGCTACCGTCCGCGTTTTTACCCTATAAATAGCGCAGTAATTTTTTTAATTATTCACAATTAATCTGAGTGCTCAGTCATGGAACCACCCCTGGCTGACATTATGGATATTGACACATCAGACTTGTTCACAATTGATGCAAATCAAGAACAACTTTCCGGTGATATCATTAATTTGGAACATGACGAATCCTGGCTACAAGATATAATGAAAGATTTATTTTCACCAACACCTCAACCCGGGAACTACCCTGCGCCAAGTACAGTCCATTGTCAAGATCGCCCAGAAACACCGCAGATGGATAACTTCGTCGCCCAGGCACCCACCCCAGACGTATACCCATGTTTTGACATAGACGGCATGTTAGAAAGGCTGTTGAAACCACAAGACAACGAACAAGATGGAACCTATGATACAGAAGAGGGCCAAGATGACAAGGTGAAGAACAGCGAAGACGTAAGAAACACAGAGACAAAAGATGTAACAAAGAAGATAACAGACACAGGAAAAAAAAGAAAAGATGTCAGAATGAATAGAGAGAGACGACAGGAGCGGAAAAACAGAAAAGATACCAGGACCAAGAGAATAAGAGAGCGAAAACAAATCCAAGACCAGATCCATTATGTTTGGACACTAACCACAACAACATTGGGCTGTAACACAGAACGCCAAAGTGCCTTGTATTTACATTGCGTGGAATGTAGTAATCAGTTTTCGAAATATGCAATTTTTCCTTGCGGACATCAGGCATTATGTGAAAATTGCATTCATCGCCTCGCTCAAATACCCACGTGTGCCCAAGCCAACAAGCCCCTAGTGTGTCAATTGATACCTTTGACATGCCCCATTTGCGCTGATAGAAGACAACAACAGACCTTCTCAACGATGTAATGAATTATTACATATCTCAAAGGTTATTTTAATAACCACCCATATTTTCCGAAAGGGGACTTCTAACCACGCACAAAAAAATTAACACAGATCACACACCTATATCCCCTGTCCTCGTTCAAATAAATTGTCAGTCCCCCGTTATCTTTCGGGGCTGTTATAACTTTTATCAAAATAAAATTAGTAACATGCCCGGGTTCAAAAAAATAAAATTTTAGTCCGTTATCAATCGGACATCTGTGTAATATTAATTAATGGGGAGAGAGAAAAAATCTCACAAGAACTGTTTGATATCGGACCGGGGTTGTTTATTTTTTGGTAATGCATTGCTAATAAAAAAATTAAAAAGGAGTAGGGCTGTATGCTTTTGAAATTGATGTGCCAGTTAGAAAGCTTTCGAAGGATAGATTCGTTCTGAAAAGAACGGTTATTATTTTTTAACCCTGTTTTTATTCAGGACGTTCTGAAAAGAACGGTTATTATTTTTTAACCTGTTTTTATTCAGGTGGGGAGTTTGCCTGTATACTCCCCCGTAGTCATCTGGCGGCTCACTGAGGTGGTGGTGGGTGGCTAGTATATAGATATTCTATACCATGTTGTTCATCTTCATCCTCACTCTCAACATAAATGGGCTCGTCGTCCAGAAAGGTGGCTGGGGCTATGGTGGTGGTAGGTAGCAGGACATCATTCAATACCGGGGCTGGCAGATCTTCCAGGGGGAAGGGAGCCGATAGTGGTGGTGATTGGGGCGCTGTTTGTGGCAAGACCCGCAGCACTGGAGGAGGGATGGTAGGCACGTATTCGCTCATCGTGCGCTGTAACAGCACGAACCATCTCTCTTCATCTATCGTCACTTCTCTCGCCGCGTTTAACAACGCCCGCACGTTGTTGGCCGTTGTTTGCCGGCGGGCCCCGACTCCTCCCTCCAGCATCTCCACCCAGCCCGTAAACTCTTTCATCCAGAAGGTCTTAATATCTTTTACCATCATCCGTCTTTGTCGTCGTGATAACCGTGCCGGTACATGCGTACGGGTGGTAGTGTTACAACTCATCTTTTTCTTCTTGTTCTGTATGCTTTTCTGTCTGTGAAAATTTTTTGGAATAGCTGGCTTCCAGCGGGTCGCATTATATATAGACCAAGCGCGGACGTAGTTGAAAGCGGTCCATTCTGTAGCTGGATAAATTCTTGAAAAAATTCGGCGTGTGTTTGTTTTCAATTTATAAAAGGGTGTGCTTTGACAATAAATGTCAGGGCCCATAGACATTTTATTTCCAATTCAACTCAGATAATTGATGGTGTAGTATTAAAAATTTTAGCCGCCTACCGATCGACTACCCCGTTATTTTAATGAATTTTAGCGATTTTTCTCGCCTATTGTGAAAGTGCGATAGTACGGGAAAACCGGTACATTGAAAATAAATTAATTTTTCTGGTTAAAAATATATCAACACTATCACTTACATCCCTATACTATTACCCTGAAAATTCCAGCGCGTTACTCCAAAGAGAAGTGTAGAAAAATGATAAAACAGAGCCTTGGTTTCACGGAAAGAAACACAATCTACGCAGTTGGCAATCATTTTCGTGCAATGTTTCCAACACGGAGGTCGGCTTGAAAAGAGCCGCCCGGGTAATCTGTTAATAAACCAATACACAGAAATGCATGATGATAATGGATTCGGCTTGAAAGAAGCCGGGCGGGTATTCTGTTAATAACTAATACATCGGTAAAAGCATTTTGTACACCATTTTCAATGTTGTCTACTCTCCTACCTGTGAGCTCTTAATTGTTTTTACACGCATAAATGACACATACAGATGTAGCGTCGTCGCAAATGTTCTGAAGTATATTTTATCTTGGAGCGCGCGCCTACAAAAATTGCATTGTGAATTGAATTATTTTCTCAGGGTATGAATTTTCTTATTTACAATTTTTTATTACCATGAAATTAGCAATAATGCATATATATTTTTACCTGGCCGGTATTTTTATCATTTATCATTATGGCAGCGCTGGGGAAAGAACTCGCTTTCTTTCAACTCACATCGGATGTCATTCTCATTGTATATGATGATGAATTGCACCTCATCGAAGAGCATCCTAGAGAGGTGAAATTATGTTTAAGCCTAACCGGGTGGTGTCTATTGACACGCGTGTTACAGGAGAAAGAGCCCGAAGTAGATTTTATGCCTGTGGGAGTGGGCGTGTACCTGCGCAGTGGAAGAACTGATTCTTTTTTCCCTCGGTTAGAACATTGTGGGCGCGCTGCTATTTTACTTCGGCCAGCATTATGGCAGGCGCTAAAAGCTATTATTACCGACGTTCACGACGTACTTTATCCTGAATCCAAATCGCTAGCTACCCGTACGCTTACCCCGGACTGTACCTTATGGGTATATCCCCAACGCGTGGAATTGATTGATGACGATAGCCGATGTTGGTGCATGTCTCAACCCGCGCGGGTCTCTTTAACCCGGGAAGGCTGGATTACCTTGAAGCGTGTGTTATTCGGTAACCTGGACGGCGATAGCGTTCACCTGTGTCACGATGTCTACATTTTCCGGGGACCTTATTTTGCCCGACTCATCTCTCTCAAGCGAGGCGGATTTACGCTGAATCCCGATCTATGGACGGCTTTACAACAAGTAGTGGCCATGGTAGATAAAATACTGTGTCCACAGGAACCGCCTCTCACAGAAAATATTGAAAGACTATAAATACCAGGGCTGAGACAGCGTGTGTATCATTCTCCGTTCGACATTTACAGCAAGCATGTCATGCACCCTACGAGCCATTCTGCCTCTTACACCTTACCAGGTGGGTCTATACGTTTATCAAGATAAAGTCACCCTGGTGGAAGATGGTGGAGGAATGTGTTGGCGGGCATCCCCTGAAACTCTATCGAATACTGTGACACTACAGCGTGATGGTTGGAATAAATTTAAACGGGTATTGAGCAGAGAGTTAGACGGACACCTGATCCACATGGACCATGCCATTTACGTCTACGGTACCTCCGGCCTCTTCCTACGCCTGGGCCGCTACCAAGAGCCGGCGCGAAGTTTACTCCTAACTCCCTCTCTGTGGTCAGCCTTGGAGAAAATAGCGCCTATTGTGGACCAGTTATTTACACCGGACGACCGATCACCCGACCAATTGACATGGGTTCGTGCTATGGAAGACGCGCTAGCTGAACCTGATGAAAAACTACAACATGATGAATCCGATGATACAGCCTCGGAAGACGAAAGTACTATATCTAGAGAATGCACAGAGGCTAGAGTGACAGTATCACCTTATGAAGCGACCCACACACATGACGGAGACCCAGAACGATGAAGAAGAAGCCCGTAATGCGGCGCTCCCGAAAAAAGGAGAAAAAGGCGTCCATTAACGAGGTGTTAACCGATCTGTATTACAGCCCTAATAGTCCAGCCGCATATAGCGCTGTGGGAGCGCTCTCTCGAGCAGCCCATTCTCAAGGCATTACTCGAACTCAAGTTCGAGACTGGTTAAAATCCCAGGACACCTATAGTTTACACCGAGCAGTTCGACGCCATTTTCGCCGTAACCGGGTGATCGTGGGAGGTATAGACGCGCAATGGCAAGCGGATTTAGTGGACATGAGTCGATTTGCACCTGACAATCATGGACATCGGTACATATTGACCTGTATCGATATTTTATCCAAGTATGCCTGGGTACTCCCCGTTCGCACCAAAACAGGAGAGAATCTAATACGAGCCTTCCAGCAGATTTTCAAGACGGGACGCAAACCTCTTTATTTACAAACAGATGAAGGCACAGAATTTCTCAACCGACCCTTTCAAGCCTTTCTTAAGAAACAGAAGGTATTTTTCTTTCATACGTACAACGAGACGAAAGCTTCGGTGGTGGAACGTTTCAATCGTACCTTCAAAGGCCGAATGTACAAGTATTTCACCGCCCAAAACACTCGACGCTACATCGATGTACTCCCTCAATTGGTGCAAGGGTATAATCGTGCCTATCATCGTAGTATCCAGCGAGCTCCCCGTGATGTGACAGAACGCAACGAACATCAAGTGCGTGCTACGCTGTACTCACCCAGTCCATCACTCACGGCACCCCGTTACAAACGTGGAGATGTGGTGCGGATCAGTAAAGTGAAAGGTCAATTTGAGAAAAGTTATTTGCCCAACTGGAGTGACGAGCACTTTGTCATCGTTCGCCATAAACCTCGACAGCCACACGTCTATCAACTGGAAGATTTACAAGGAGAGAGACTGCAAGGCACGTTTTACGAGGCAGAATTACAACCTATAGTGAAAACACCGAAAGACTATTACACGGTGGAAAAGATTTTGAAAACGGAACAGCGCCGGGGCATTCCCTATCATTTCGTCAAATGGCAAGGATGGCCTCGTTCGTTTAATTCCTGGGTGTCTGGCCGTGACATGAAACGTCTATAAATTCTAACCCCGATCATCACCCACCTTCAGTGTAGCATTGTACCATGGATAGTACACGTCTACCTTTATTATTACGGACTCGAAAAGCACAAGTGAGTACTCTAGTGTGTGTAATAGTGCTTGTGGGTACGTTATTTACCGGTGTGTCCACCGTGCTATCCTGTTTGAACACCGTGCGTTCTCCGTCATCTACCACCACGACGACCACGACGAGGCGGCCTACACCAGCCAAGACGTCAAGGGTGCACCACGTATCAACCCAGACCACACTACCGTCTACTCCAGCCATCACCTCGTTACCCTTGGCCCGTACCATCGACCTATCCACCACGACGTCATCCCGTACTCCAACCACGCCACCACGTCATCCTACGCCGTCATCCGTGAGAAGCGTTTCCACCTCATCACCCACACCTAGTACCACCAATACGGTGCTCAACATATTTGCAGTGGACCCCCGTGAATCACCCCGTTTACCACCACAACGGTACCCCTTCGACTACGATCCTCGGTGGGATCCACGACAACGCTGGTGGGCTTCTAACCGTCGAGCGCAAATCACCAAATAAAGAAAACTATGGATCCTCGATGGCAGCATCCTTTCACGTGCCTCATCGCTGGACCGACAGGGTCGGGAAAATCACACTTTGTTCAACGTCTCATCCAACACGGGTCAGCCCTGATTTCACCGCCTGTAGCTCGTATTCTGTGGTGTTATGGCGCTTGGCAGCCCGCGTACGAGGCACTGGCCCGTGTCCCAGGACTCACCTTAGTGGAAGGCTTACCGCCTGAGGATATACCCCCAGACACCTTAGTGGTGGTGGACGATCTCATGACGGAAACGGACGGTCGAATCACCCGGCTCTTTACCAAAGGCAGCCATCATCGTCGGTTGAGCATTATCTACATCGTACAGAATCTCTTCAGTAAGAACAAAGAGCACCGGAACATTAGTTTGAATGCTCAGTATGTGGTGTTATTCAAAAACCCCAGAGACGCTTCACAAATTACCCATCTGGCCCAACAGATGTACCCTAAAAACACGGCCTTTGTACGAGAAGCCTTTGAAGATGCGACCCAACCTGCGCACGGATATCTCCTCATCGACTTGAAACAAGACACGCCCTCCACCCTGCGATTGCGTACCCTGATTTTTCCCGGTGAAGTGCAGACGGTGTACACCCCCAAATAAAGAAGATAAAAGAAGAAGACAAGGCACTCTAGCCCTCATTCCTCATCATGTCTGCACGCCTACGCAAGCACGCGCCGGCTCTGCGCGTATTACGCAGCGCGCCTCCGGAAGTGGGCCGGGCCCTGGTGCGCGGCGCGGATGCAGACTTGGTACGGTGTTTGTGTGAAGTCGCCCATAATGTGTTAAAAGGCAATGTTCCACTCAGTCCTCTGCAGAAAGGGAAATTGCAGCGGCACAAGGCGGGTCTCCGAACGTTGGTCAAGAAAACGGGCAGTGTCAAGCAGAAGAAACAGGTGTTACAGCGCGGTGGATTTCTCGGCGCACTCCTCGCTCCCTTAGCCGCTACCGTACTGGGCCCGTTACTCGGTTCCATCTCGGGACGCTAACATGGAACATACGAAAAAAATGATGCTGGTCGAACCTCGACTGTTACAGAGTTTGCAATCTCCCTATCCCGTACCGGCCACAGTGCAACAACTCCAGTCTCTGGATGAAGAGATGAATAGTATACTGCAACGTCGACTTCCCGATCACGAGAAAATTCAACTCTACCATCATACGCTGAACCAGTACCAGACGTTTATGGATCAATATAGAGGAGGGGGCGGAAGTAGTACTAGTACACCACCACCCACCACCACTACGCCCACCACATCTCCATCACTACTCCCCTCACCTGAGCTGGAAGAGGAAGTGTTGGCCAGTGTGCCTAAAGCCTTCAAGACCAAGGCCCGTTTATTGTTGGACCGGGTGAAACAGCATGCCGATATGAGTTGGAACAATGAAGGAAAATTGCTGCTTCGCAACAAAGTGGTACCGGGGTCTCATATGACCGATTTGATCAACGATATGGTCCGTTCTCGCAAACACTCTAATCCTCCGGGCTGGGAAGTCTTTGCTCAGGGCTTAAAAGACAGTCACATCCCTCAAGAATTGGTAGGAAATCCTAACCGTTGGGCCTTTATGCAGCAATCGAACACCCGACACCAACCACCACCACCACAACCCTCTGCCTCTTGGGAGCCCATGTCACCGCCCAAAACACCACAATCACGACGAGGACGACAGGGACGTACCTCACGATCTAAGTCACCGCGACGATCACAACGCTCCGGTAAGGCGCCCAAGGCCTGGGAATCCTACTACTAACTTCTATAAAACCTGGTGCAGAAGCCAGAACAACTCAGTCGTCATGTTTTACCTGACGTTGCCCAGTAATAGTTCACTCGACGTGTTTCCTGACAACACCTTGACCAAGTATGTCACTCAATTACCTCAACCGTTACATTTACCGGGACGATGGGAATGTGGACTGGTGGATATTCAATACCCTTACTCATGGTACAACGTACAAGACGGAGAAGTATGGTACGAAGTGATGTACCAAGATAAAATCTACAGAATGACTCTCCCCGCAGGCCAATACGATACGCCGCAGAAGTTCATACAGGGTCTGATGGACTTGATGGAGTACAAGGCCCTACAGGAGAGCACGGGTAGTGCAACACGCCTGATGGTCTTGCGCTTCAAGAGAAACGTGGTCTTCGGTGTTAACGCACACAACGACAAGAGCTCTATCATACTGGCCGATAACGTGAATTTGAAACTCAGTGCTACACTACGGCAAATGTTAAGGCTGCCTCACCACATCTACAAGGGGTCTACCATTGTCAACGGGACCCATTTGATGGATATGAAAGTAGGTATGTACGGACTGTACGTCTACTCGGATGCCGTGGACAGCCATATTGTGGGTGATGTGAACACACCTCTGTTACGGGTGGTACCCATTAGCAAGACGTATGGCGATCAAGCCACCGAGAGTTTCAACCATATCATGTACCTGCCCGTACGACATACCGATATCAACACGATCACGGTGGATATAAGAGATGACACGGGACGGCCGATCCCATTCGAACGAGGAAAAGTGTGCTGACACTTGCTTTCCGACAAACCCGCTCTCCTCACTTCGTATAATGTACGTGCCTTACCAGTGCCATACGCCCAGCTATGCCGACTACTACAAGAAACAAACGGGAGGAAGCTTGCCCATGTTTAGCGGGGCACGCATGCAACGAGGTCACGGATTGGGAAACATACTGGGCAGCATTGTGAAAACGTTTTTACCCATGGTGACACGGGGTGTGAAAGCGGTAGGGAAACAAGCGGTACGCAGTGGATTGCGCGTGGCCGGTGATGTGATGGAAGGGACAGCACCCCGACAAGCCTTCAAACGACGGGCTAAAGAAGCCGGGAGTGTGTTGATCGCCAAAGCCCTTAAAAGACAAAGACCGACACTCCCCAGATTCATTCAACGTCCAACACACCGACGACGCACACCCCAGAGGAGGAGAAGGACTAAGCCCCAGAAGAAGAAAAAGAAGAGAAGTAATAGTAGGAGAGACATCTTCGCATAATGGCATTCATTCACTCCGAGTCATGTCCGTCTACCAACAGTGAATTGGATTTGTGGACTATTCCACCCACCCAAACCAGTGTAGCCGAAGGACGTTGGGTAGAACATCGACCCCTGGCTAGCCTGACGGGGATGGGTCCCGTGGAATTTACCATTGAAAACAAAGATACGGCCTACCTGGATTTAGCCCACACCTACTTGTACGTGAAAGCCAAAATAACGAACAAGGACGGGACAGACATAGCCCAAGATGCGAATGTAGGCCCGGTGAATCTTTGGCTGCACTCCTTGTTCCAACAGGTAGATATAAGTCTGAACGATAGACTCATCAGTACGTCCACCAATACGTACCCGTACAGAGCCTACATGGAGACGCTGTTGTCGTACGGCACTGATGCCAAACAATCACACTTACAAGCTGAGCTGTACTTCAGGGATACGCCCGGAAACCAGAACAACATACTCGGTGCCAATATTGGGTTCGCCACACGCAAAAGACTGGCAGCCCAAAGCAAGTCCGTCGATATGATGGGACGACTGCACGCCGATCTGTTCCTGCAAGACCGCTACATGATGAACGGTGTATCCATCAAGATCAAGTTGATCCGTTCCTTACCTATGTTCGCCTTAATGGCCAGTGGGCCGGGGGCTTTCGATTACAACATTGTCATTGAAGATGCAGCCCTGTTTGTCCGTACGGTAGATTTGCAACAGGGGGTGTTGCTGAGTCACATGCAAGCCTTAGCGAAAAACCAGCCCAGTACCCCATCCGACGCGTGGAGACCAAGGTGTTCTCTGTGCCAACAGGTACGATGCTGGCCAATCGTGAAAATTTATTTCTAGGGGATCTGCCTAAACGTCTTACCCTGGCGTGTGTGTCCAACACCGCATTCAATGGAAATTGGGCTGAGAATCCGTTCAAATTTGAACATTTCAACATCAACTTTGTGGCACTGCACGTGGCCGGCCATCAAATTCCAGCCCGGCCATTACAACCGGACTTTACTAACGCAAACTATGTACGGACCTACCTGAACCTGTTTACAGCCACAGTACAAAACAACCAGGACGAAGGCAATACCATCAGTCGACAAGACTTTAGCCGTGGGTACACATTGTTCGCCTTTGACCTCACCCCTACCTTGGAACACGATCATCAACTGGCTTTGCTGAAGAAAGGAAACCTACGGTTGGAACTGCGTTTCTCCAACGCTCTAACCTACACCATTAACGTGATTTGCTACGCCGAGTTTGATAACGTCATCAGCGTGGATCAGCAAAGAAACGTGCTGTGTGACTACGCCAGCTAAGATGGATACAGAGCAGCTGATGAGCATACTCCAGCGAGATCCCAAGATCCCCTTTCGAGGTGTGTTTCCACGCAATGTGTTTCCCACCCACTCTACCACCCCCGCAGCCTACATCCTGAATACAGACCCGAGGAGTCGACCCGGTGAACATTGGATAGCTGTGTACGTGGACACACAAGGCCAAGGCGAATATTTTGATTCCTACGGACTTGCACCCCTACATGCCGATTTGGTGAAATTCATGGACGTCTCTACTACAGAGTGGCGTTGGAATACGCAAAGATTACAAGGCCCCTTAAGTAGTGTGTGCGGACAGTACTGTGTGTTTTATCTCACTCACCGGAGTAGAGGCCATTCTATGCCTACCATTGTACATATGTTTGATGATTATTGTCAAGCCGAAGACCGTGATGTCCTCGTCTATGACTGGACGGCCTCTCGTTTTAATGTGCATGCTCCATTTCTCTGGTTAACTTAAAAATTGTACTGCGCGCGCGCGCAGACCCCTTGTTTATTGTTATGACGTTGTTGTTCTGACGTTCTGTTGAATAAAAGATGAAAAAACACAATGATGGGTTTTGACTTTCTCTTTTTATTTAAGTCAACAAGAAAGGGTTACACACTATATACAAATAGAATACGGTATGTACACATAGAATAGTAGTGGTGATATGGTTAAGGTACAAAAAAAGTTCTCTGTCAGGAGTAGGATTCGAACCTACGACGGATTTCGCCGACCTGCATTTACACACAGGCGCCTTAGACCACTCGGCCATCCTGACTTTTACATTTGTGTATCAACAGTTATAGGTCGACATTGTTTTTTTACAAGTCCAAGTAAGTGGTGCTCACACCGTCGGCCAACACTTTTCGTTTGGGATAAAAGAAAGTAAAGGCGTCTCGTTTCTGGATATAGGTGCGCATCTGGTGGTCCACCACTCGGAATCCTCTGTTGGTGCCAGTGGCACTCGCTTGGCTCTGCAACACGCCCAGGTAGAGGGCCTTGTCGATGGCAGGGTCACGTCGGTTGACGCCTTTGCAACTAAACTTGTTGTTTCCATCACCACCGTAACAATAGTACGTCTTGGACGACAGGGCGATCATGGCATCTCCACTCCACTCTAGTTTAAACAGGCCGGGTGTCCGCTTGTCGTAGGTGTAGTGGTCGCGTCGGGGTAGCCACTGGTCCCGTTCCTCTTCATACTGGGCCCGTAACTCAGGTTTCACCAGGGACTCCCAATCTGCATGAGAGACGGCCATGTAGGCCGAATCTGTATCCATTTCCATGAGTTGCCAGTCTGAGGGGTTAAAATAGACACCCATAAAATCATAGAGAAACTGCAGCATCCTCAGCTTGGCCACCTGATAGACCATACATCCAATCTGCAGGGGTAAATTGTACCGGATAGTCTTCTTGGCTGAAGTGACTTCATAGGTGTCGTCATCGATGACGTCCACGGACCGAAACAGAGGAGAATTCACTTTTTTGCGGGCTTGGGCAGTAGTACAAATGTTCACGTTGACGTGCTTATCCTGGTTCGTTACCGTTTTTCCATAATAACCATTGCCAGTGAGCTTCCAAGATTCAGCGATCATGGCCTGATTCGGGTATTCATCACCTTGACGACGGGCCGACGTCACGAGGTCGGCATTCTCCGCAAAACAAGCCTCGGGTACGTACTGTATCACTTGATATATTTGAGTAATTTCCAAACCGTGGTTCATGTACCACTGCAGTAAGGGCGTGCCCAGCAAGATTTTCTCGGCCCACATACTCCCAATCAACATGCGTCGAGGTTGAGGCAAACACTCGTGTTGCTCCGCATAGGCGCCCATGGTCTCTCCAATATCAGCCCGACCCACCAGCGTGTTCTTAAAGATAGGCGGGCACTGGGCGAAGAGAGGTTTGAGAGTGTCGGGAACATGCAAATCACATTCCACAAAGCCGTAGAGCTGCCCCGAACGAATGGCGTCCAACATCTGTGGCAGACTGAGCAGTCGCCGACGACTCAAGGGGTACTCACGTTCTTTTAGGAACCGTTGTAAATGGGGCAGGACCTGGCACATCGTGTGAAATTCACATTCCCACATTTCAATCAGATGGTATCCTCGCTCTTTGATATAATCTCCGTTGGTCACTACTTCTTCCCGCAATTCTTGCGGTGTTTTTCCACGTCGCTCATTGAAACGTCCAGCGCTGAAATGACATTCGTGGCCGTGCCAGTAACAGCCATAAAACTGGAAAACGGTCGGTGTTCCTTGTACAAGGGCAAACCCATCGACGGGGAGTCGGCGATCGCCTATCCGCTTCTCTGTGGCGTTGGTTTGATGGCGTATATAAATGGCCCGTCGATAGGCTTCCCAGTCCAACCACTGGTCGGCGAGATGTTTGTAAGGTGTCCGTTGCGGTGTAAAATGCCGTCCTTCCGCTAACCAACGTGTATAATGACCACTGGGCATGGGTTGGGCCAGCGACCACAGGTACAAGGCATTGGCGTCAAACCCAATGATTTTGGCACAGGGTTTTCCACTAGGGAGCGTAGTGACGTCCTTCTCATGGTAGCGGTGGAAAATAAGACTCGGGCCACCCACAATGTTTTCTTTTAGACAATCATGCATATCCTTGTCCTTTTGTTGAATGAGTGAAAAGTAGGTAGAACAGTCTTGAAAGAGATGGCGAAGCGCCAGGCCCGGTAAACTCAGGCACTCTTTAAAAATGTCCACGTGCATTTGGCGACAAAAGAGTTGCACCATTTTCTCGGCCGCTTCCAGGAAAGGAACCACATCTAGGTTGTCATACCACACCAGGAAATCTCGCAACGTCTGCATATGTTCATCGTTCCATACTTGTTGGAGTTCCATGTAGGTGGCCTCTGGCAGAGCTTCTCCTTTCAGGTCATTGTAAAACGCTTCCCGGGGTGGCAACTGGGTGTCTTCCAAGCGGTCCAGACTCGTCATATAGGTGTACGGAAAGTAACCTTTGGTTTGTGCACAGTTATAGGCCTTGACCCACTGATCATAGCTACAATTAGGAGCTAAATAGTTCCGTACATCCAGGAAATGCAGTGATGTGGTAGTGAGGGCCATATGATTATTGATCTTCTTGATCACCGACTTGAGGGTATCGGGCTGGGCCAAGTAAGGGTAGAGAAATTCCTTCACCATGTTCAAGTCGTATCGTCCCGAATTGAAGCCGAGCACCGGTAACTGGCCTAGATATTGTAGGAACCGTAACTTCAATTTCTCCGCATACGGTTTAGGTAGAGGAACATCCTGCGACTGCAGGGGCTGCGACTGCAGGGGCTCGGACTCGGACTCGGACTCGGACTCTTCATTGTCGCTGAACGATACATCGGGTATAGGAATGCGTTCGTCCAGCTGGTCGAGTACGTCCTGAAACTTGGCCACCAACAATGCCGTACTGGCCGCACTGACTTGCTCTAAATACTCCATCATGCGGGTGATCAACTCATGGGAGTCCCCCGTGGACACGAAACACACCGGAGCAGCGTCATAGCCGGGTACGTTGCTGGAAATACTGACACTCAGAGGAATATGGCGCTGCGTCCACTGCGTTTTCGCTGAAAACAGGTCCATGGGCTCCAACAGGGCCTCGAAATCATAACACGCCCGGTAGGGAAAATAACGGTCCTCTTCCGGTATGATGATACCCTCATCGGCCAGTTCCTGGAAAATAGTAGGCGTATTATGATACACTCCACCCGGATATACGCGCTTGACACTGTTGTCACAGATTTTCTCGTGGCAATGTAAGGCGTGGGAACGGTAAAACACCCGATGGCATTGGGCACAACTGAAAGACTGAGCGTACAGACTCATATCGTAGATCAGGGAAAAATGACTCACGCCATTGTCGTCGAACACATTGACTTTCATCGTAGCAGCATACCGTTCTGAAGACCGATGCACCAATTCAGCCACAAATGTGTCGTCATCCTCCCGTAGTAAACGATACACAAAGATATTGATGTTGAACAGGGACTCCACGACATCCAAATGCTTGAAGGGGACACCTCGGAAGTGTCGCGCGTCCATATCTTGTGCCTCTAGATACTGTTCCCAATACCTATCGCCCACTCGGTCACAAGCCCTGGGGTCACATTCGTCCAGATGCACGGCCAAACACCGAAACAGACATTTCCGGTCTTTGTAGGGTCCCCTCGATCCTGTTGTTAATGCATACAGGCCGTGTCGATGAAGCAACCACGGAGGAAGTAGTACAGGAGCACCGATAGCATGATGTCTCATTTTCGTGACGAAAAATGTGACGTTAGTCACCATTTCCACAAGCCATTGGGTATTGGGGCGTTGCAACCGAGCCCATTCCAATGGATCTAACGTAGTCAATTGGTCGATGAGTGGCTCCAGAGAAATAGCATCCGTCACCGTGAACGGCTGATCAAACACATAGGTATTATTACTGGGATAATAATACCGCAGCTGGTCCGTCTCCTTGTGCCGTAAAATGTATCCAAAAGTGATATTCAACTTGAACGCTGTCACCTGATCTTTGAAAATCTTCTCGGCATTGGTAGACAGATACGTGAGATCCTCCAGTCGAAAATTGTACAAGTCCAATAGACGTCGGTCACGGTGGAAACAATGGCGTATGGTGGGCCAGTGACGTTGATAAATGGCCCTGACATGCTGGTCTTCAGGCAAGACTTCAACCGGAGGTGCTGCTGGGTCCAAGGGAAAATCTTCTCCACGTCTCATGCTTTTCGTCTCATACAAGCGGGTAGGCAGGCAGACAGGCAGGCAGGCAGGTCAGGTAAGTCAGATTGAATGTACCCTACCCTAAAAAATGGACTCCTTTTATACGTTTTTCCACAGGCCGCCATCTTGTCCCACCTCCCACCACACGACATAAAAACGGGCCGCCATCTTAACCTATCTCCCACCACACGACATAAAAACCGGCCGCCATCTTGTCCCACCTCCCATCACACACACACAAAAACGGGCCGCCATCTTGTCCCACCTCCTACCACACGACATAAAAACGGGCCGCCACACCACAAAAAACGGGCCGCCATCTTGTCCCACCTCCCACACGACACTAAAACAAGCCGCCATCTTAACCCACCTCCCACCACACGACATAAAAACAGGCCGCCATCTTGTCCCACCTCCCACCACACACATAAAAACAGGCCGCCATCTTGTCCCACCTCCCACACGACACAAAAACCGGCCGCCATCTTAACCCACCTCCCACCACACGACATAAAAACCGGCCGCCATCTTGTCCCACCTCCCACCACACGACACAAAAACCGGCCGCCATCTTGTCCCACCTCCCACACGACACAAAAACCCGCCGCCATCTTAACCCACCTCCCACAAAAAACCCTCAACGCATGCGCACATCACACACTTATGACGTCACCACAAATTCTGCGCATGCGCAGTCAAGCGACATTCACTCAATTGACCCCCAATATTCACAAATGACCTCTATGACCTCTACATCCGGGTTTAATTCGCGCCATCTTGCATGTTGTATACTACTGAGGTGGATTGATTTTACCATATATTATACATTAATTGAATACGAAAAGACTATATATATAATTGATACCAATATACGTAAAAATTATCTAACGAATGAAATGAAATCATCAATATATTTCTGTGATTCTCATGCCCTTAACGTGTGCTTTGATCAGCTAAGTAAAACTATATTCTATTCTGTTCTACGGGGATTTCCCAAGCAAGACCCGCGAAGTATCAATAACATCGTACAGCACAAAACGGTTATGGTGCCACACTCCATACCGCAAATGTCCACTTAGGGCAGCATGGTTTACCATACTATGTTTGTCTGGCACGGGAGGTAGATTAAACTGCCAAACAAATTAGGCTCTCTGATGATCCATTGTGATAACCAGTGTCTGTAGAGCCTAATTTTCAAAATTCGAAATTCAAACTTTTTTTTGTGGTTTTGGTTGGGTTTTTGTTGGGGTTGGGATTTTGCTAGGGTTTGTTTGTTTGTGTCATCGTCGCCGTGTGACCAATAAGGTTAGGTGCGACGTTAAACTTCAAACAACCAATAAACCAACCGCAAATGTCCATGGGGAAATAACTAGGCAAGCACCGACTTGAATATATCATGCATATAACATTGACTGGGGTCGTATTTAAGTGCAGATAACTCTTGCTTCTTTTATTAAATATATTCTACACTCACGGTGACCTTCGACCCCCGAACATCTCCAAACCTGCGACAGAATTTCACGGCTTCATATTCCTTGCATTATTGGAATCCTAAGTTCATATGTGCCAAAATTAAGCTTATTATAATAATAGTATAATCTTCTAGGATTATTTTGAGACTGTTCGCGTAATTTTTAGTGCAAAGCATAATCGTTATATTCAAACTAGCGTCTGTACAAGGTCATCTGAACTTTGGAGATTTTCTAGATCTTCTGCGTAATTCAAGGCATTTTTAAAAGCATAAAGAATATATTTGTCAAATAGAGCTATTTTCCATCATAGCATAATGCTCATTTTGAGACTATTCGCAATATCTTTAGCATAATGGATAAATTCAAATTGGCAACCATATTGAGTCATCCAAAAGTTGTGTTTTTGATATGTTTAGTATAATTCAAGTCATTTTTAGAAGCCCAAACTACAACTAGGTCACAATAGCCCTAAAGAAGATCATATATTATGTTGTGCTCATTTTAATGCCATTCATATAATTATCAGTGCAAAAAATAATGATGAATTCCAACTGGTGAAAAGCCCTGTTTTCGTACCTATGTAGTTCGAGGCAAGTGGAAGCCCAAACTACATATCCATCAAAATTAAGCAAATTCGTATTATAGCCTAATGTTCTAGGCTTCTTGTGAGAGTACTTCCATAATTTTTAGTGGGGAGCATACTGGCTAAATTCAAAATGGCGATCATATGGAGTAATATAAATTTGACGATTTTTCATATGATTCAGGTCATTTTGAGAGTTTCAAATTTCACAACTGACCTGATGCAGCTATAGTATATTACGTTGAACTCATTTAAATTCCATCCACATAGTTTTCAGTGCACGGCAAAATAGTGGATTTGAAAATGGCGATCATATAAGGACATCTTCAAAATGCATTATTTTTGTCTTCTGTCTCACTCAATGCAATTTTATGAACCCAACGTACTTATGTGTCAAAATTGAACTATTTAACATCTTATATTATCGGTTTACGGTCATTTTGAGACTAGTCGCACAATACTCGACCCAAAGAATTATGATTTACCAGGGGCTATTTTCTCGGTATATGGGAACGGTGGACGGTAACAGCCTTGCCCAGTGTTGTCGTAAATCCAGATGTAGATGCGAGTACTCCGGTTATTGTTTAGACAGTGGACATGGTCGAGCCCCATGATGAAAGACATTTTCTTTTCAGCGAGCAAAATATTCATTTCTCGTCCACCGAGGCTGACATACAAGCTCCGTATCGGTATTAGACACTAAACGGCTGCTGCCATCTATCTATTGGTGGTGTGGATGCGACATACATGAATGAGAGATGTGAATGCATTTATTGCCTCATCATCTATCAGATGATGTGTAATGTGACCCTCAGGAGTATTTGCGTACGGTCCCAATACCTTAAGCCAACAACAAACACCAATTTGATTGAAATATGAGAGAAGGTTTCTGTTGAGATAGGTTTTATATGTAATGATGAATGACAGATTAACTATGTTACACATTCTGATGTACACATTAAACATAAACTATATACAAATGAGTCCATAATCGTCATATACAAGCTTCATGTATATCATTCCGAATCATTGGTATACAGTTACACTGTTAACTTGGGAGGTTTGAAGGTTCACCGCTGCCATTGGTAACTCATGGGGCTAACACGGATAGCAACTCCAGTCAAGGTGTAAGCTGACAATTTTCAGTATACGATGTAAATTTACACCAATAGGTTGTGTTTTAACAGTGTCAATACGGGAAATTTTAATATTAAATACAAACGCATTCCAGTCTCGTGGTTGCTTAGACCTATCTGACCGATGATTGTTCTTTATGTACCTAAAGACTGAGCGATTAATGCATTCAACGTCTCACACCAACATCCTCACTACCACCTTTTGCGAAATATTTCATTGAAACTGTAGGCACATGTAAAATATCTGGACTGGCCCCTGACCTCCTCATTTCAGACGACAACGGTCTTTCGCCAATATCTTCCGGTGAAAAAGTGTCTTGTCTATCGTTTTCAGAAGCTAACACACTAGGCATCTTTATCGTTGCAGTGGGCTTTGTATGTTTATGATCCTGAGAGTTGTCGCCCTTCAATGTATCGTCATCGAGTTCTAGAAGATGGCGCGTCGGACTGTTTGGGGGACAGCTCGTTGTCTCGTGTGTGTGAGAATGGATGTTACACATGGGGCATTCCACGCTGGTGTGAGAGGGTACAATAATGGGATTCGGTACCACTCCTTTCGTAGGTTGCTGTGTGTATCGAAATTTCGGTGTCCCTTTAGCACTTACAGTTTCCGAATTGGAGGAGGCCATGGTGCTACCTGAATTGTAGCGCATCTGTTTCCTCACATCCGAGGCATGCCGCCAGGCTTCGATCTTCTTCTTTCGAATGTCTCTGAGCCACATGGCGTCTGAAGCTAGAGATTCCACTGATGAAGTTGTCGCCCGCTCCTCATCTGCGTGTACCGGCTCCATGTCGCCATAATGGGAAGAGTTAGAGATGGCTACCTCATTGATATAATCTAGAGTCGTGCCGACCGTCACACAAGTCCTCGGTCTGACGACGGATCTGTCTGATTGACCAAAAGTCGTCGTTTCGTCGCCTGATACGAAATCTTCTTCCTTCGAAATCTTCATCCGTGATTTCGCGGATTTTGCCGGTTCCGTAACCGAATAAGAAATATTGTCGAATTTCACGTCCATTCTGTTTGTGTCCGTGCGACTGAGACTGGTGTTGCTCTTCCGCGGTGAAGCATTCAAGTCAAGTGCCAGTTGTCTAGACCTTCTCAAAGGGCTGGTCCGATTTCTGGAACAACCGACAGTTTCAGTAAAAGAGTCATTAGTGCTGTTTTTGCGTTGATCATGGTATGTTTTACCTTGTAGGTCGTTCGTCATTGCATGTCCTGCAAAACTCTTAGGGGTCCTTCGTTGGATGAGATCTTTTTCAGAGCTCAAGTCGTCAAACTGAAAGTTCTTAATGTGGGCTGAAACCACACCGCTGTTGGAACCGGAAGTTCTGACCTTCCCTATCTCGATCAGATTCCGGAGAGATTTCCGTGTACTCTCCACTGCCAGGGAATCTTCGTTTTCCACGTTATACGTGTTCACTTTTACCTTGTACATCGGTAGATTGACGATTCGTTTGTTGCCAGAACGTGGAGGCTTCCTGTCTGCGGAGAATGAATCCCTCGATGCGGCTAACTTGTACTGGTTCTGGAACGTTTGGTTCTTCGATATTCGCTGTGAAGTCTTTTCGTCCCTTGCGCTGTTCAGCACCTCAGTCAAGTATTTTCCAGGTGTGAGGTAGGGAATTTTCTTGCCGTCCATGCCGCCTCCTTCAAGGTATAGGTAAACTTTCTCGAAATCACAGAGTTTTTCCTCGCTGATAATGTCCTGGCCTTCCGCTATTTTTCGGACTATACCGAGAGGGCGGACAGGATTTGACACAATACCTGCTTGCGGAGCGTACTTGGAATATAGGTCCGTTAGAGGTCTGGGTCTGATAGATAACTTCATGTTGTCCGCAGGCATAATTTGTTAGTCCGCCCTGTAAACGTTTTTCAATGTCTTTTTCAGACGTAAATGACCATAAATATATCGTTATTACCGCACCGCTTTTCACCCCATGCGCCAAAGTAGGTAATTTACTGTAGGCCTTTATCGCGACACGCTAAAGCTCTGCCCACGTCTTGGCTATCGTCATAAACCTTGTTCGCCTTTGTCATTATTCTGTGTTTGGAGGGTCATAAATTCATAATGACAAATGGTGCGATAAATGCATCCACAAAAGCGACATATACTGTCAGTTGTTTTGTGTGTTTTTCAGACACGTCGCTGGAAATTGTGCTCTGTGTGTTTATCTCGAACACTCACGCCTGATGGAGACGATAATTAATACCTGTCACAAACTTTCTTTAACGTCCGGGCAACAAACCCCACCTATAGTATTTTCTTCTCCGATTATGCAAAGCATATCATACAATGGTCTCCTGGTGGTGGTACAAACATGGTACCAGAAAAGGGACAAATTCTAACTCACAGTCCTTCGAAGAAATTCCACGGTGATATTGTCTAATGGCATGCAACCGCTGACGACCAGATCTTGTTGCCTGTCCAGAGCGGTTTGATACCACCGTTTAGTTAACATCTAGCGAAGATTTCTCAGAATTACACTTATAAGCTGCTTACTAATAATAAAGACGTAATTCGGGTACATACCCTGAACCATAAATCCGCCATAATCACTTTTTTGTTCTCACGACCTTGCTAAAGCGTAAAAGCAGATTATAATCTTGATTCTCATGAGCTAACTGTTGGATAAAACCCTTTTACAATATAAATCATGAAATATAATCAAAATAGGTTTTTGTTAAACTGTGAAATGGGGTTTTCGGCAAGGAACACTGATGCGTTTAAATTATTTCATGTCGCGGGGACTGTGTTTAACGTCTGAACCGAAAAAGCATGGAGGAGGAATATCGTATCGGTTCAGTCAGATCGGCCGGATAATTTACGACAAGCAATATTTTCTTTCCATTTCACCAGAGAGCTTATGAAACATTCTGAGGTGGAAATACCTTTTATAGTACCGGAAAAAAATCACCATCGTCAAAATAGTTAGAGGTTGTCATGAGGTACGATGGAGTCGCTCTCATCAGTATGGCACTATACCGATTATCCGTCTCTGTATAAGGCTCTCGCAAACTAATGGTTTATTAATCAAATATTCTAGAAAAATAAAGAAATATAAAACACTACGGGTAGACAGTTTACAGCGTGTAGATATGCCTATACACTGTAGGCCTACAATATAATTATGTGATTAATAAACCAACATTGAAGAGTGACTTAGGTCTCTTGAGATTGGATGATGGGATATAAAGGTAAATTCAGTCATGAGGAGTTGGTTGTTTGAAGCATACTAATCATTGAATTTGCAAATTTTTCTACAATGTTCAGGCTAGGATTCATGACGTTCCTTAATCGGAAACGCCAGGTTTATTTAATATTCTAACAGGCTCTACCTAGCCGTGCGCTGATTAGTTCAGGCATTTTATCAACTACTAATGGCATAATTGTCGCAATTACGACAACTGTGTAATTAGCAGTTTTCAGGTCGCCAGCTAAGGTCACAACTGCGTTCTGACAATATCAGGCGACTCTTGTCACTCAAAACAAGTGATAGCGAGCATGTTGACGCTTATTGTCGCAAGTAATTATTTGAGGCAAAAATACATCAGACATGATGTATGACTAAAGCTTTGATATACTTGCAATAGCAACTGCTAATGACACAATTGTCGCAATTGTATCATTACTGGTCGATTCTGCATGTAGAGTCACAAGCTAATGATACAGAGATGATCGTACGATAATCTTCATTTGTTTGTTTGTTTTTGTCTTTTTTTTCTTCATTTTTTCATTTGTTTGCTGTGATCTGTTTTATTCCATACTACTAGTAGTCTCCTTGCCTTAAAGCAACCGACACTACTGTTTGGACCGCTTGATCCACGAGCAGATGGAACGCCAGCGCTCTTTGACTGGTACCAAGTCCGCAAAACTAAGTGTATATGTCGGACACTGACAGAAGTGCTTAGAAATACGGGCCTAATAAATAAACTGCGCATTATTTACTGTGAACGTTTGGGCAACGAACTCTATCAAATATATTGTTTAGTACACTCCGAACACCGAACGTTCGAAAGTGGAATCTGCATGCGATGACGTCAGCTCGTTTCTGCCCTTCTTTTACACTGATTGGCCGTGATTCCAACAGTCAGACATAAACGATCGGTACTGCGAGTACTGACCGTTGGAACTAATGTGGTTTCATTCAAGTGCAAAACGGATGACGTCTCATTCTTGTGACGCGGTGATACAAGCTCAGCGACGATTGGTTGATTCCCCGCGCAGTGGGCGGAGTTCACACAGCTGCATCCCGTCAATGGACAGCACGCGCGAGAATGGCCTGCAAACCATTCACGAAATTCTGCTAACAACGCGGGATAAGTTTACAGAAAATTTACCATTTCGCGTATGAATTGACGGTGTAATTATCATTTTTCATGTTAGAATGGAATTATTGACCTTCTTACTGAATATTATGGTGCAATAGTTCTCCGATGTTTAGTTTTAGACCTCATCAAAAACCCACGCGGTTTCGCGATTGGCGTTCTAAAACTAAATGTCGAACAAGTATTACACAATCATATTCACTAATGCGGTTATTAACTCCTAAATCCCTTATTCCTAAAACCTAAGTACTCACAGTACTAGTGTCACATGCGTACACCTTCGGACTTACATGTTGAAGGTCATTGTCATAGTGATGTTCTGTGGGCTGTAATTCCTTGTACAAAATACACTATAAATATGTATTCAGCATTTTGGGACATTAGCATTCGGGACGGAATCTCACTTTCAAGAGACGTTGTCTCTTCTTGAGATACATGGTCTTTTATTCTATTTCCAATGCTTTCTTCTTTCCTCTCATAATTTTGTTGTAATCTATATCAACCTACGATATTTTATTACAAGATTAAACACGAGAATAGGGACTCTGGTGTTAATAGTTTGCTCTAAAGTTGTGTGAGAATACACTTTACCCAGTCGCAAATTTTGACACAGCTTTGCACTTATACGATATGCAGCAATTGCCAGTTTGTTTACACCGTGTCAAGTATGTGTGTGGACCGAAATAACCAAAAGTCCATGTGCTCGAAGATCTAGCTATAGACTTTGTCTGTGCTGATACGGATTCTTCCATAGTAGTAGAGAAATGTGGAAACCAGGATCATTGACATACTTACGGAGTTATCTCCCCCGGTTATATCCACAATCAGGTCAAAAGCGCTTTGGATTGAGGGAATGGTCCTGGTTTTCTCCTTTCTCTACTACTACTAATAGTAAAAGTGACAATCATGCAATACTTCCTCGACCCAAATTGTTTGGCCGCACGTCACGACCGCTCAGGGCCGTGGAGGGAGTTATCTCCCCCTTTCGGTTCGAGGGAATAGTCCTGTTTTCCACGAACGCCTCCCGATCTCCAAATGTCTAAATCTTTAAAAGAGATATTCGGTGTTTTATTATAGAAAGGTTGATTAAGATAATGATTTTCATAAGTGGAGCTCTTGTTTTATATGCAGTCTGGTAAATCAGCCTTTGTGACGAACAAAACAGGTTATTTGTACTTTCTTTTGATGCAGGGAAATTGAAATGTAAATAAAGATAAGTTAAAACGAATAAAAATTTAAGCAAAGTCAATACGAATGAAATAAGAATAGGCACATGTTGACAGCCTTAGTATTTTAGTAATATAGTTTGCCATATTTATCTTTACTCGTTTGTTTTAAATCTTTCAGGATATGACGCCTGCCCAAGTAATCCCGTCCTCTGGTGATGGCCGAATAAATTAGAGGATGATTAAATTGTGGAAACAGACATTCATGATGATGGAAGCTGTCATAATACAAATTTAAGTAAATGAAATTGGGTAATATAGAGGTTTTCATGGATTTGGGCAAGACTGCTTCACAACTCCTCATCATTCGTCTGTTCTCATAAGTAAAGGTGAATTCTGAGTTGTTTCCCAAATTTCCAACGTATATACACTGTCAGAAAGATTGAGTCAATCTGACGCAATATTTTTGTGTGTAGATGTGAAAGGCTCAGAAATTTTGAGTCAAATTCAACTTTTACTCAAAATATAATTCGGTCAAAAGGACTGAAAAAGTTTGGGTTAAAACTGAATTTGACCCATTTTTTTTGTCCGTCACGTCCATACCCCCCCCCCCCACCCAATTGAGTCAGATTGTCTCAATCTTTCTAACAGTGTACCGGTACCACACTCTGATCTTTATCCTCTTTGACGTCAAGTTTAGAACTGCCAATCAATAACCCCATGAAAACTTGACGCGCAGACGCGGACTTGAGCCAATCGTCATTCGTTACGAAACGGAGCTCAACTAAATGGGGTCACTGAAACTCATTCAGCATTTTCGCCTGCAGAACTGGATTCGGTTGTTACATTGGGACAAACGAGATATATGAGAGTAGGATAATAAGAGAAAGGTAACCCAACGCATGACGCTCCAACGACTGACGAAGCAACGATTGACACCATGCATAAGGTATAAAAGGCAACCTGTAATCATCTGGGTCATCTAAACGCGGTAAGACTGACCCTGGGATCGTGTGTATCCTTTTTCAACCTACTTGCGGCAACTGCAAGAGGGAATTTCCAGAAATCAATACCACATGACTTCGTCAGCCAATCAGCTAAAGTCTACCGATGTAACCCCAACGTAACCCGCCATTTTCGAGTCATGTGATGTCCTGCTTGTTCAAAATTACAGATCCGCCACACCTCTTGGATAATACGAAAGTTATTAATACCTATATATTTTGTAAGCCCAGCGAATATCTGTTTCTGAAGTGGTATGAAAACCTGCAGATTTCTCGAGTCTGTTCTCCGCCGGATGAAGGCCGAACAGAATACGGTAAACATACTCCCCACAGCGCATGCTCCATTTCGCAGGCTCCATTATACATCCCTGTCTCCAATAGCGGAAGTTGACCTTTACTACGTTGCTATGACGTATAGGGGAAAACCCACGTACGCACGGTTCAGTTTGAATCCGGCCGAACAACTCCTTAAGTTTTGCACATGAGCGAACTACATTTCATATGCTCTGTCCAGATAAACAGGGAAAATAATCTCCAGATAATTCTTTTCAACGCTAGGTCAACAGAGGTATTATGCAGACTTGAAAAGTAATCGAAATATTCGGCAAACATTTATTTTACTATATATGATGTCACTTCCGGCGATGTGCGCGAAGGCCCCGAATCCGGTCCAAAAATCTGACTGGTGGCTGGGGCACTATTAGACCCCCAGCGAGGTGGTTGTACAGTAAAGTACCGGATATCGCTCGGCGATAATGGAGACACACGATTCGCAAGCCATCTTATGGATGGTGAAGTGTACGCAAATGGTATAAAAGGTTTTTAGTAGCTGCTGACCTGATCATAGCGCCTTCTGTGGCAGTACACTTACAACACGGGAGATCACTCCCAAAGACTTTGTCATTGGATACACACCAGTTTTAGCAATAGTTACATATGAACGGAGAGATTAATGACCAAGTTTACTGAATAAGACAATTCAAAGTTCAATGTCTCAAAGTGAGGTAAACGCGTTGAATCGGCTTTTGATATGAATTTATAACAGCATGTATCCGTTGATTTGTTCATTCTACAGCTATTACTTATTGTTGAACATGAAGATCGTGCACGTTGATTTACAAAGTCAGCGTCGGAGGAATGCGAAAGAAGGTACACGTAATAAATCACCTTATCATAGATAGGAGTGCCACCTGGGTTGTTTACAGAAACCCCTGGCTGAGACTATCGGCATGAAGAAGAGTACCATTTTGATAAATTACTTATATAGTTTGGTACATTTCTTATCTGATTGAAAACACTTTTCTGTGGGGAAGGGACAGTGCTAAATAAGGCATCCTCTACCACATTATATAGGCAGCCGTAAACATTAGTCGCCCTGGGCAGACTATGAACTGATAAGAGTCTGTTCACATGCACTGAGCTTGGATAAATTGGATTCATGACGCCTTTCATTAGAAGCGCTCAGACTGCTTACTCTAACTGTAGAATGAGGACAGCCCTTGGATATCATATTGTACATATTGTGGGTGACACAGCCAGGCTAGTGTGCGCGCGCACCTTCATTTAGGTTTCATCGTGATGAAACCTCACAATCAGTAATCGACCGTTCACAGGCCCGGTTTGGGTCATAGGAAGAAGCTACCGTAAACAAACACACATGTTGGTCTTACAAACTCACAAACAAACTTTTCGTATTCTCACCCAAAGTCACATGAGAAAGAAGAGGAAATTCCACGTGAACATCGACAGTTACTGAGAAGAGAAGATGTCAAATGTCGCCACTGATATCAGGAAGACAGCATACTACTGTGTTCCTATCATCAAATCCTAATCTGTAATATTCGTATATCTAAGTCATTGTCCAGACTAATCAAATCAAATTGCTAATCAAGTTCCTGCAAATCAAAATTGTGTTCTTAACATTATTAATATTGATTATTTTATTTTTTGAATATTTTCTTCCTTTTTTCCTGTCGTTTTTAGGTGACATTGATTTCATACTGGGTTAATATCACTCCAGTTCTATTTTGCACTGAGTTTGGAGTTACTTACGCTGATAAACAGCTTGTATCACTGACGTCCCTACTCTCCTTGTTCCCCCCGCTGATTCACATCACCAAGTTCGCGCCTCTTGGCCGTAAGGGGGCGCTTTATCTGGTTACCCAAACGCCGTGCCGTAATAGCTCGGAGACATTCTCGTCTCGCGAGACTCCCTACTGCGAGAAAGAGTCTCACGCGTAAATGGGAGCCATCCCCCCAAAATTTGGGGGGTGAGTAGGCGGCGTATGATTATCTGGCTTGTCACTGACCTGCTGACTCCGCCGAGTTAGAAGCGAATTGCTAAACATAACGTGGGCTATATAATTGGGAAATGACTCTTTCCGTTTCGGAGCATATCAATCGCGAACAAATTATTGTCGGTATGTATACTTGGCCGTGAAAGCGAGTTATCTAGTACAGGAAGTAGTTCGCGGGTAGACACGGCTCGCTTTGAGAATGATGTCATGCTGCCTCGCTTTGAGATTGGAGATTCAAAAATGTCACCAGTTTACATGAGAGTCGCTTTGGTCTCCCGCGGGTAGACACGGCTCTCTTTGAGAATGAGCTCGGAGATAAGCAGATTCCTTGTACTAACCACGATTGGCTAACTACCTCACGTGATCGAAATTACGTCATGACTTCATGATAGTGAGCTCACGACTCATTCGGAACTCCCGAGCGGAAATCTACGAAGGGGACTGATTCTACGCTCGGGGGACGATCACTCTCGCGGAAGCCTTAATCCCCGACCAGCAAATATTTCCCTGCGAGTCTCTGATTTACGTCAGATATTCTAAAAACTGTTTATTCTTTTCATTCGAAGCACGTTTCAATAGAAAACCATCAGTTTAAATAGTACACACGCCACGTATTGGCAAGATATAATTCCCGTGACGTCACTGACAGTTCCCTGGCATTCTCAAAGAGAGCCGTGTCGAGAATGAGTTCCCTGACAGACCGAAACACACGTGACCACGCTCTAGTCCAATATGGCGTCAATGGCCTTCGAGGGACATCTCAAACCGGAGATCCCCGAGAAGTTGCGAATGTTCACGACTCTCACGTAATGTGGAAGCCACGCCAATATTTTGACAGCGACACGTACGCCCTCTTCTCTCAAAGGAACTTTTCTCCGTCTTTATTACAGTCAACATTCAGTTCAAAATCTGAAACAATTGAACGGTGTTTTTACGTTACCATTCTGGGCAGCTTGAATTCCTTATATACTCATGACGATAAAGCGTGGTCAGTAGTATAGTCCACCCTTTTAAACCCGCATTTTGCCGGGGGAGATAACTCTTGCATTCACCAGGGGGCGCCACCAGCTCAATTGACCTGTGAACATGACAGGACATGTACTGACCTGTCTGTGGGGTTTTTCCCACAATGTCGTACACGGAGGTCACCGAAGACACACGGAGATGACCGAAGAGACACGGAGGTGACCGAAGACAATTTGTGTTTTATCTAGATTGGGTAGATAAAATGATTACTAGAAGTAGTGAACTTATTTTTCTACTTTCTAAGACAGTCGCCTCTGACTGTATGCAAATTAGCTGAACCACTGACAAGGTTGCGGCTCATCTTCCTTGGTATATAAGAAATCCAAGGATCTTAAAGTGTATATACATGTGCATACTGTTCAATGAAAATGGTAATATCTGAAGACAGTGTGCCGAACACCTGGCTCCACGAATTGCACGTTGCACGTTCGCTACAATGTTGCGAAGATGTCACGGAGATCACCGAAGAGACACGGAGGTCACCGAAGACACACGGAGGTCACCGAAGATGTCACGGAGGTGACCGAAGAGACACGGAGGTGACCGAAGATGTCACGGAGATCACCGAAGAGACACGGAGGTGACCGAAGATGTCACGGAGATCACCGAAGAGACACGGAGGTGCCCGAACATGTCACGGAGGCGCCCGAAGATGTCACGGAGGTGGCCGAAGAGTCACGGAGGTCGCCGAAGATGTCACGGAGGCGCCCGAAGAGACAAGTGGGGTTTTTCCCAAAATATCGTTTACTTCCGAGTCTCTTCGAGTCTCTTCGGTCACTTCCCACGAAAAGACACGGAGGTGGCCGAAGACACACGGAGGTGGCAGAAGATGTCACGGAGGTGCCGGAACATGTCACGGAGATCCCCGAAGAGACACGGAGGCGCCCGAAGATGTCACGGAGGCGCCCGCAGAGTCACGGAGGTGCCCGAAGAGTCACGGAGGTCACCGAATAGTCACGGAGGTGACCGAAGACACACGAAGGTCACCGAAAACACACGAATGTCACAAAAAACGTATAAAAGTGGAAATTTTCAGGGTATTGCTGCATTCATTGGCCTGCTTGACCAACCTGCTTCACCAGCCTGCCTCACCAGCCTGCCTGACCAGCCTGAGCCTGCCTGACCAGCCTGCCTGACCAGCCTGAGCCACCCTCTCCACAGCAGCTAATACCAGTGTAGCCTGAACCACTCTGACGACAGGAGCGATTTGCCTGAGCCTCACCAGCACCCGTAAGAAATGTTTTATATAAATTTTTTTTATTTATTTACTTTTGCCCAAAATGCCCACTATCGCTACTACTCGTACTGATGACGTCACTGATGACGTGAACAGCCCTCAAATCGGGGTCTACATAATGTTTTATATTTATTTTATGGATACCCCCCTTTCAAAAAAATTATTTATTTTATGGATATTCCTCCCCCCCCCCCCCCCCTTCGTTTCAAAAAGTATTTTTTATATTTATTTTATGGAGCTAGGATACACCACCCCCCCCCGTTTCAAAAAAAATTATTAATGTTTTATATTTATTTTATGGATATTTTTTAGAGATGTGCGGGACCTCGTGTTAATTTTGTGCTCGATTAGAAGTCACCCTTTCGGAATGAATTGTTCCCCCCCCTTCGTTTCAAAAAGTATTTTTTATATTTATTTCATGGAGCTAGGATACACCCCCCGGTTTCAAAAAAATTATTAATGTTTTATATTTATTTTATGGATATTTTTTAGAGATGTGCGGGACCTCGTGTTAATTTTGTGCTCGATTAGAAGTCACCCTTTCGGAATGAATTGGTTGGCCCTGAAAAGGGGCGGGTTTTTTTAAAGAGTAGCCTCTACTCCCGGAATCGTCTCGCCAGTTTGATATGCCTGATGGTGACACGTTTGGCGTGGATGGCGCACAAGTTTATATCCTCAAATAGACCGACCAAGTAGGATTCGCTAGCCTCTTGAATCGCCCCAACAGCCGCACTCTGGAATCGCAGAGCGGGCTTGAAATCCTGGGCGATTTCACGGACGAGACGCTGGAATGGAAGCTTGGGGATGAGCAGCTCGGTACTTTTCTGGTAACGTCTGATTTCACGGAGTGCGACTGTTCCGGGCCTGTATCTGTGGGGCTTCTTCACACCTCCGGTAGCTAGGATGCTCTACCTGGCTGCCATCTCTTTTCGGGGCGCCTTTTCTCCAGTTTATCGTCGTGGTATCCCTTTTGTACGTACCATTATCATCAAATCCGTGTTGTGCAAGGCTGGCTTAGAATCTCTCGCTTTTATGTCATTAGGCGCGGACCTCAGCGAAAGCACACCGTTGGGACCCCAAACCGTAGGCCCATGTCGGCGAGACAGACAAAAATGGGTTTCTTGCCGGTCTACAAACCAGGCTAATTTTTCAATGCACCAGTGTTGATGTATAAAAAAATTAAAAAAAATCATCTTTGAGAAGTTTTAGTGTGATTAGGGCTCATGGGTCGATAAATATATATTTTTTGTTATTTTCCTTTGTCTGAAAGGGCCACTTTGATTTCTTCATGGTGTCAAAAGCTCTGTAAATTTGAAATAAATGCGCCTACGTTTCCCTAAGAAGGTTCTAATGTGATCCTGAAAAATTAACGGAGTTTATCCACGGGGAAGTATGAATTTTTACGGCCAACCCCTCTACTGTCAGAACAGTCCATTCACGCTATAGACGGGCCGACCACTAATGTAGGGTGTTTACATCACGTGACTTAAGCAGGAGACATGCCGCGAACCACGACATTTCACACAGTCAGTGCAATACAAAGGCGAAGTTTGCAGTGTTCGTGATATAAAAGGCGCACAATAATTATATCGATATAAAGCTTACTCATTCGTTTTTCTATGTGCGAAGTTTGGTGAAAATGTAAGGGTTATTGATTCTGAAATGGACGATTTAATCTCGGAAGGTCGAGGCAAAAACAGCGCTCGTCACGATGGCACATGGATTTTTTGTGATTTTCGCGAAACCGGACATGAAATATATCATAAAATCCGGCTGCCAGAACTTACAGGCAGACATGAAATGTTATTCTAATCAGAATCAGTAAGTCCCAAATTGACTGAAACCGAATGTGCAAATTTTTAAACTGCATTTTAAAGAAAATATCCGCATTTGACTGAAATTTTCGAAAAAAAACGCACAAAAACGTTGGATTTTACGCTGTAAATCAATAAAATCGAGTTGTATAAATTTGCACAAATAGCTGTGAATCACGGAAGTATGTACGAGGAAAAATAGGTAACTTACTATACTTATCCATCTGGAAAACCGAGCCGGATTTTTACTCGAAAACTGGCACCACATTTCGAAAACGCCAGTGTGACGCAGGTTTTGTATACCAGCTGATTCAAACATCCGGTTCAATTCTCAACCTTTTGATTGGTCAATTGATATGTGTATATTTCGCAAAACAAAATCCCAGTGGCTTGGGTGGTGTGATCATGCTGTCGGCTAAACAGTGTATTTATAGAGTTACATTGTTTGGAAACTACCATTTCTCAAATAATTTTCCCTATGTTTACATCGTTTGTTAACTACCATTTGTCAAATCATTTGAATACCTGCATTTGACAATAAAGCGGAGAAAAAAAATCAAAAAAATCAAAAATCAAAAATCGTTGAGTAGTAGACAAAGGGAAAATTGAGAAGTACTGACCATGCCCCGGGACACTTCAAGGTTATATGCATGTGTGATAGTCGGGTTCCTGGCTGACCCGGCCACCCAAATTGTGATACATAATACGACAGTTCTGTAAACTTATAGTAAATTTTTTCCTAATGAGTATCTAATGACCACGTTGCATTAGTACAAACTTGTCGTGTCATTTCAAATTTTGTAAATTGTTCTCCCATTTGTTAGCTTTCTGTATTTATCTATGCTGATCAATCGCTTTCTACTATATGTACTCACCCGTTTGATGGTGGCAATAAAGTGATACATACATGCATATCACGGCCTTAAGGCCTATGTTAGATGTAATCTACTTCACATCTTAGTAGTATAAAAAGCGCGAACCCTATTGACCTTGCCCCTCCAAAGAAATACGTTGAGAATTCGTGACCGATTCATTGTGTTGAAGTCAAAATCTGCTCTATTACAGGATATATACGATCAGGATGAGGCGACGTGAACGTTCAAGGTCTCCCTTGGCGCGTGACAATACGAGAGGCGAACAAGACTTTCCTGAGGATCCAGCTATGCCTCCCGCTGACGCCATGCCCGAAGACCACCCTGTGAGTGAAATTTATCGGCGCCATTGGAACACGACCCGACGATGTTTCCACCGCCATCGGCCCATACTGGACTTGTATAATTTTCGACTACAGGACCTCACGTATCTTTCTGACTATGCCGAGAACATTTTTACAGACCAAGTGACAGCGTTCAAGTTGAATATGACATTCGGGTACATTTTACGGCACAAAGAGACGGATCAACTGCGGCATTTTTATCCGAGCAATAATACCTATGTGTTTGACCAACCCTTCACCATCACCAATCGTGCGTCACTGGAACCACTCATCGAGCAGATCACTACGTTGGACCCGTTGGAATGGGCGCGGTTGCAACGGCCCAACACCAAATGGACTGTGGAAATGGTCACCAACGTGACATTTGTCGTGATCAAATTACGGAATCTTCCCATCGGCGCTCCTGTCATTCTTCCACCTTGGCTGCTTCGTCGAAAAGGACTGTATGCGTTAACGAGAGGCGCACATAGCCCCTACAAAGACCAGAAATGTCTGTTTCGGTGTTTGGCGGTTCATTTGGACCAGTGTGATCACGAGAATTGTGATAGAAGGGCCAATGGCTATTGGAGACAATATTTAGACCTGGACGCGCGGCAGTTCCGAGGAGTCCCGGTTAAGTATTTGGATGTCGTAGAATCACTGTTCAACGTCAATATCTTTGTGTACCGTTTACTACGGGAAGAGGAGAAGGATGAGGAGGATGACGACACATTTGTGGCTGAATTGGTTCATCGGTCTTCAGAACGGTATGCATCCACCATGAAAGTCAATGTCTTCGACGACGGCGGGGTGAATCATTTTTCCCTGATCTACGATATGAGCCTGTACACCCAGTCCTACAGTTGTGCCCAATGCCATCGGGTGTTTGACCACTCTCGTGATTTACATCGGCACGAGAAGATTTGTGACAACACTGTGAAACGCAAATTTCCTGGCGGCGTGTACCATAATACGCCCACCATCTTCGAGGAACTGGCTGATGAAGGGATTGTCATACCGGAAGAGCATCGTTATTTTCCATACCGGGCATGTTATGATTTCGAGGCGATTTTGGAACCGATGGAAGCGGCCTCAGCGAAAACACAATGGGCACAGCGCCATATTCCCCTGAGTGTCAGCATTTCCACCAACGTGCCCGGCTATGACGCTGCGCCCGTCTGTTTCGTGTCCACCGGCGACTCCCATGAGTTGATTACCCGGATGATGGTGTATTTAGAGGAAGTTCCAGGACGTACTGGACCAACTCGACGACCGGATGCCTACACTTGGTGTATCGTTCAGCGACGATGAAGAGTCAGAGACGGAGACCGAGGAGACGGATAACATTCAACCGCAGGATGTACCTTTACCGAAGCCGTATGCGGAGAAATTGAAAACCCGCTTCCTGCAATACCTAGGCCAGTTACCCGTGCTCGGCTTCAACTCGGGTCGATACGATCTCAACATGGTGAAGGAATTTCTCTACCCTCACTTGGCCCAGTCCAATACCATCAAGTCCGTCATCAAAAAGATCAATAACCACATGGCCTTCACCACCACATCACTCCATTTCCTGGATGTACGCAACTACTTAGCTCCCAATTACAGCTATGATCAGTGGGTGAAGGCCTATGACTGTGCACAAACCAAAGGGAGGTTCCCTTACACCTATATGTCGACGCTCGACGTCTCTAAAAAAGCTTTAGGATTTTCCCTACGAAGGTTCTAATGTGATCCTGAAAAATTAACGAAGTTTATCCACGGGGAAGTATGAATTTTTACGGCCAACCCCTCTACTGTCAGAACAGTCCATTCACGCTATAGACGGGCCGACACTAATGTAGGGTGTTTACATCACGTGACTTAAGCAGGAGACATGCCGCGAACCACGACATTTCACACAGTCAGTGCAATACAAAGGCGAAGTTTGCAGTGTTCGTGATATAAAAGGCGCACAATAATTATATCGATATAAAGCTTACTCATTCGTTTTTCTATGTGCGAAGTTTGGTGAAAATGTAAGGGTTATTGATTCTGAAATGGACGATTTAATCTCGGAAGGTCGAGGCAAAAACAGCGCTCGTCACGATGGCACATGGATTTTTTGTGATTTTCGCGAAATCGGACATGAAATATATCATAAAATCCGGCTGCCAGAACTTACAGGCAGACATGAAATGTTATTCTAATCAGAATCAGTAAGTCCCAAATTGACTGAAACCGAATGTGCAAATTTTTAAACTGCATTTTAAAGAAAATATCCGCATTTGACTGAAATTTTCGAAAAAAACACACGAAAACGTTGGATTTTACGCTGTAAATCAATAAAATCGAGTTGTATAAATTTGCACAAATAGCTGTGAATCACGGAAGTATGTACGAGGAAAAATAGGTGACTTACTATGCTTATCCATCTGGGAAACCGAGCCGGCTTTTTAATCGAAAACTGGCACCACATTTCGAAAACGCCAGTGTGACGCAGGTTTTGTATACCAGCTGATTCAAACATCCGGTTCAATTCTCAACCTTTTGATTGGTCAATTGATATGTGTATATTTCGCAAAACAAAATCACAGTGGCTTGGGTGGTGTGATCATGCTGTCGGCTAAACAGTGTATTTATAGAGTTACATTGGGAAAACCCGCTCGAAATTGAAAACCCGCTTCCTGCAATACCTAGGCCAGTTACCCGTGCTCGGCTTCAACTCGGGTCGATACGATCTCAACATGGTGAAGGAATTTCTCTACCCTTGGCCCAGTCCAATACCATCAAGTCCGTCATCAAAAAGATCAATAATCACATGGCCCTCACCACCACATCACTCCATTTCCTGGATGTACGCAACTACTTAGCTCCCAATTATAGCTACGATCAGTGAGTGAAGGCCTATGACTGTGCACAAACCAAAGGGAGGTTCCCTTACACCTATATGTCGACGCTCGACCGCTTGGAGGAAACACAGTTGCCACCCCCGGACGCTTTCTTTGACGATCTGAAGCAGGTGGAATGTTCGGAAGAAACATACCGGGAACTACAGCAGGTATGGAACGACCAACATATGCAGACCTTGCGAGATTTCCTCATATGGTACAACAACTTAGATGTGGTTCCCTTCCTCGAAGTGGCCTAGAAAATGGTTCAACTGTTCCGGCATCAAATGCACGTCGACATATTCAAGGAGTGCTTGAGTTTACCGGGTCTCGCGCTTCGCCATCTTTTTCAAGATTGTCCTACATACTTCTCGCTGATACAACAAAAAGACGAGGACATGTATGATTGCTTAAAGCAGAACATCGTCGGCGGGCCCAGCCTTATTTTTCATCGCTACCACGAGAAAGACGTCACCACCCTTCCAAGTGGGAAACCCTGTGCCAAAATCATTGGATTCGACGCCAATGCCCTGTATCTGTGGTCTCTTGCCCAACCCATGCCCAGCGGGCATTATACGCGCTGGTTGGCGGACGGCCGGCATTTCACACCTCAACGTACGCCGTACAAACATCTCGCTGACCAGTGGTTGGACTGGGAAGCCGATCGACGGGGAATTTATATACGCCACCAAACCAACGCCACAGAGAAGCGCATAGGAGATCGCCGACTCCCCGTCGATGGGTTTGCTATTATCCACAATAAGCCCACCGCATTCCAGTTTTATGGATGCTATTGGCACGGCCACCAATGTCCTTTCAGCGCTGGACGTTTCAACGAACGACGTGGGAAATCGGCAGAAGAACTACGGGCAGAAGTGGTGGAGAATGGAGATTACGTCAAAGAGTTGGGGTACCACCTCATCGAACTGTGGGAGTGTGAATTTCACACCATGTGCCAGGCCCTCCCACACTTACGCGACTTCCTTAAAGCGCGCGAGTACCCCCTCAGTCGCCGACCACTCCTGACCCTGCCACAGCTTTTCGACGCCGTTCGTTCCGGGACCCTGTATGGATTTGTGGAATGCGACCTCCATGTTCCCGACAATCTCAAGCCACGATTCGTCCAGTGCCCGCCTATTTTCAAGAACACGCTGGTGAGTCGGGCTGACATTGGAGAGACCATGGGCGCCTATGCTGAGGAACAAGACGTACTGAAACAACCTCGTCGAATGCTGATTGGGAGCATGAGGGGAGAGAAAATCTTGCTGGGCACTCCGCTACTACAGTGGTACATGAGCCACGGCCTCAAAGTGACGCGCGTGTACCAAGTGATACAGTACGTACCCAACGCCTGTTTTGCGCGGAATGCCCATACCGTGACGTCTGCCCGTCGTCAAGGTGATCAAGATCCGAGTAAGGCCATCATCGGTGAATCGTGGAAGCTCACGGGCAATGGCTATTATGGCAAAACGGTCACTAACCAAGATAAGCACGTCAACGTCAATATCTGTACTACGACACAAGCGCGCAAAAAGATCAACTCGCCTCTGTTTCGGTCCGTCGAGGTCATCGATGACGATACGTATGAAATCAGTTCAGCCAAGAAGACCATTCGTTACAACTTACCGCTCCAAATTGGATGTATGGTATACCATGTGGCCAAGCTGAGGATGCTCCAGTTTTTGTATGATTTCATGGGTGTGTATTTCGACCTATCCGATTGGCAACTCATGGAGATGGATACAGACTCTGCTTACATGGCCGTCTCTAATGCGGATTGGGAGTCACTCGTCAAACCTGAGTTACGTGCACAGCATGAGGCGGATCTGGACCAGTGGCTACCTCGACGTGACCATTACCAGTACGACAAGCGGACGCCGGGCCTCTTTAAGCTAGAGTGGAGTGGTGCCATGATCGCCCTGTCGTCCAAAACGTATTACTGTTACGGTGGAGATGGAAACAATAAGTTTAGCTGCAAAGGGGTGAACCGGCGCGATCCCAACATCGACAAAGCCCTCTACCTGGACGTGCTCCAAAGCCAGGCCAGTGCGAGTGGCACTAACCGAGGATTTCGGGTCGTCGACCACCAAATGCGAACATACATCCAACAACGGGATGCATTCACTTTCTTTTACCCGAAACGGAAAGTTCTTCCTGATGGAGTCAGTACGACGTACCTGGATTTGTAAATACTACATATATTGTCTTTGACGGTATACCCGGACTTGTGAATTCTAATGGACATACATATTTGGACTCTAAATTATTCTCTATATACATTGCACCATGAATTTGTTTGTGAACTCCATTCTTTTGAATTAATACTCGATATACGACAGTTCGATGACTTGGTCTGTGAACTATACTCCACTGTGACTTCTCTCTATATACGTGTCCACCTTAATTCTTGTTTGCACCAGTTTCACGTTCTTATATACTTGTATATACATTCTTGTTCACTTGTTCACGTTAATAAATATTCGAACTTCACTTGGGTTTTCATGAAGTTTTTTATTGAACAACAACACCACAAGGGAAACATTCGTACTAACCATGCTCCGGGCAGGTTATATCAAGGTCTTAACATCTATGTTGGGTTTCTGGGTATTGATGGGTTACATTTGACCCCGAGCACAGAAGAGTTCTAATTTTTCCTTAGACCTTAGACGTATGGAATGCGTAAACTAGAACATCCGGGACCTTTTCACGGCCCGGCCCGCCCCGGCCGCAGCGCGCGCGGGTTATCCGGAAGTGCGCGGCATCACCGGAAGTGCGCGGGTGAATTTAGGATTATCCTAGGCCACTGATTTGCTATTCATGGACTGAATCTCCACATCGGGCATTCATGCCTAAACAGAAAACACACAAGACAGGGTTTTTTGGTGAGATCTCATTTTTTTTTATTCAGTGAACAACGTGAGAACAACCACGTGAAAAAACTGAAGCCCAGAACAGGGGGCTTGTACATTGAAAGAACTGAAGCCCAGAACAGAGGGGCTTGTACATTGAAAGAATTCAAGCCCAGAACGGGACTTGTACATTGACATGATGGGCGGCCCAGTCATATACGAGTACATCGCGGTCCTTGGCCTTGGGGTATTCGTCAAACATGTGGACGATCGTCTGCATGGAATGTCCCCGCCATCGATGGTACAGGTAAAACAAGCAATATTGTCCGCACACGCTACTGGTCAGGCTTTGCAACGTTTTGGTATTCCAACACCACGTCTCTGTGCCTTGATCCATGAAGTCTGTTAAATCGGGATGGACGGGTGGTAGGCCGTACGGGTCAAAGTATTCGCCCTGCTGTTCTGTCAAGTACACGGCCACCCAGTGTTGACCGGGTCGATCCATCGGGTCTGTATTCAGGACGTAAGCAGCAGGATACTCACGGTCTAATGGGAACACGTCTCGGGCGAACACTCCTTGAAAGGAAAGACCATGCGTGTCCCTGGATCATTCTCCAGCACGGTGCGTATCTGGTCTGTATCCATGTTAGGTGGCAAAGTCACACAGGACGTTACGGCTTTTATCGATTTGAATAATGTTGTCAAACTCAGCGTAGCAAATCACATTGATGGTTTTCGGTAAAGGTGTCCCGAAATGCAGTTCCAACTGTGGGGCTGTGGGTGGTACCCCTGGTAATGAGGGCTGTTGGAGCGGTGCTGATGTCGGTGGTGTGTCTCGTGGTGGCGGTGGTGCTGGGGTAGAGAGGGTTTTGTATTGGTCCATGAACGTCATGTACCGCTGAAGCGTCTCATTGTACTGTTGTACTTTCTCACTGTCGCTTAACCCCGGTCGTTGTAAGATCTGACGCATCTCTTCATCGAGGGTGTTTATCGTCTTCACCGTAGAAGGTACGGGGTACGGTGATTGGAGGTTTTGAAGGAGCCGAGGTTCGACGAGGATCATTTTTTTCGTGTGGTTCATTGTCGGCCGAAGAGTCCACCCAATACTGGACCCAACACGGAAGCGGCAAACGGTGCTAAGAAGATCCCGAGAAAGCCGCCTTTCTGTAACACCTTTTTCTTTTGTGTTTGAGAGACTCGCTTCTGGACTAGGATTCGCAGACCTGTCTTATGCTTGGCCAACTTCGCCTTCTGAGTCAAAGTCAGTGGTACGTTGCCTTTTAAGATATTGAGTCCAATCTCACACAGACAGCACACGAGAGCAGGGTCTGCACCGCGTACAATGGTTCCAACCAACTCGGGTGGGGCCGTCTTCAATACACGGAGCGTCGGAGCGTGCTTCCGTACTCGCGCAGACATCATGTACAACTAATGCTAGAACCCACAACCCTGCCCTTTTTATCTATCTCAGAGAACAGAGACAAAAATCAACCATGATGTGGTATTAATTCTTTTATTATCCCCATCATCAAACACACACACCCCAGCTGGGGGAGCCACTGTGGGTGTGTTTACATTATTTTTGCATGTACACGTGGTGAATCTCTCCGGGAAAGATTCCGGTGCGTAGTCGAAGGTGATCGGGGGTGGCTTGCTTCAGGTCGAAGAGCATATACCCATGCTGAGGGGTTGTCGCATCTTTAAAGGCTTCCAACGCAAACGCAGTGCGGCCGGGATACATCTGTCTCGCCAGGTGCAGCAGTTGAGTGGTATCTGTCGGGTTTTTGAAGACCACCATGTAGTGGGCATTTAAGCTGATGTTCCGATGTTCTTTGTTTTTACTGAAGAGATTCTGCACAATGTAGATGATGCTGAGCCGTCGATGATAGCTGCCTTTGGTAAAGAGTTGGGTGACCCGACTGTCCGTCTCCGCCATCAGATCATCCAGAACCACTAAGGTGTCCGGTTCCAAATCGGCCAGGTTGGGTAGCCCTTCCACGAACATGATGTGGGGCATTGCTGCATACGCTGTCTGCCATTCTCCGTAACACCGCACGACTCGGGCAATGGGTGGAGTGATCATGCTGTCGGCGTGTTCGAGGAGCTTCCTGACGAAGTGCGTTTTGCCGGAACCCGTCGGTCCTGCGATGACGCAGGTGAAGGGATGTTGCCAACGGGGGTCCATGGTTGGAGGTGTATGCGCAGTCGTGGTAACCCGCTCTTGTAAATTTGGTACGAGTGAACTGGAGTGGTAGGTACAACGTCGGTCGCCGTTGTCTGTTCACTGTGAGGGATGAAATCCGGTGGGTCTTCAGACGTACTTGGTGTGGAGCTCGGTGTAGAAGTTGACTGTATACTTGGTGTGGAGCTCGATGTGGCTTGTACACAGGGTGTGGTGGTGACTGGGCTCGATACGGGGTTGACTGGTGCTCTCTGTAGACTGGTTTGACTGGCGGCTGGAGTTCTAGGCTGGTTGAGTAGAGTGCTGAGATAGGCTACGTCGTCAAACACACCTCCGTACAACACACTCAGCAGGGTTAGCACTATGGCCACAAAGCCCACTTGCGCTTTGCGCGTTTTGGGAGACGCTGATTTCAGAGACGGTTGCACCGTGTTCATGGTCGAACGTGGAATGAAGGATGACGGTAGTGGTGCCTGGCTTTATAGTCGTTTCACCTGGTTGGCCGCGACCCAGGAATTGAAGGAACTGGGCCAGCCTTGCCATTTGACGAAATGAAACAGTTTGCCACGTCGACGTTCGGTTTTCAAAATCTGCTCCACCGTGTAGTAGTCTTGCTTTGCTTTTACGACAGGCTGTAATTCCATCTCGTAAAACGTGCCTTGCAACGGTTCCCCTTGTAGATCTTCCAGTTCATAGACTCGCTGTTGTCGGGGTAAGCGCCGTTTAATCAGGAAGTGCTCATCGCTCCAGTTGGGCAAGTAACTTTTCTCGAACTTGCCCTTCACTTTACTGATCCGTACAGGGTCCCCGACCTTGAACATCTCCTTCGGTGCTCGCTGCGATTGTATGGGGTACAAGACACGCCGGACTTGGGCTTCATTGCGTTGGGTGACGGTAATGGGGGCTCTCTGTATACTCCGGTGATAGGCTCGATTGTAACCACTCACAAGTTTCGGGAGAACATCGATGTACCGTCTTGTATTCTTATAGTTGAAATATTTATACATGCGGCCTTTGAATGTCCTGTTGAACCTATCCACCACGGAAGCCTTGGTCTCGTTGTAGGTATGGAAGAAGAAGACCTTCTGTTTCTTGAGAAAGGCTTGGAACGGTCGGTTGAGGAATTCCGTGCCTTCGTCGGTTTGCAAATACAGGGATTTGCGTCCAGTGTTGAAGATGTCCTTGAACGCCGCTATGATATTCGCCCCCGTTTTCGTCCGGAAGGGTACCCCCCACGCATACTTTGACAGGATATCGTTGCACGTCGAGATATACCGATTCCCATCGTTGTGTTTGGCAAAGGCACTCATATAGACCAAATCCGCTTGCCATTGGGCATCTAGTCCTCCCACGATGACCCGGTTCCGTAGAAAATGGCGACGGGCAGCTCGATGTGAGGTATAGGTGTCTTGTTTTCTTAACCAATCTCGGACTTGGGCACGTTGTATTCTCTGGGGTTTGGCCGCTCGATAGAGAGCCGACAATGCACTATACGCAGCCGGACTGTCGGGACTGTAGTATAAGTTATCCAACACCTTCTCCAGCACTTCATGGTGACAAAATGATGATGGACCCGGAGAGTATCGCTTATTTATAACGAGGTCGAAGTTTCTACCACCGTTGTGTTGGTTGACTGAGTCTAGCCGGATAGTCTATAGCCTCGTCGTCTGGTTCATTGCTAGACAGTTGTTCATTGGGTTCAGCCAGCGCGTCTTCAATAGCACGAGCCCACCCCAACTGGTCTGATGACCGCTCGTCCGGTGTAAACATCTGGTCCACAATAGGCACCACTTTCTCCAAGGCTGTCCACAGGTCAGGGTCTAGGGTGAAGCTTTGCGTAGGATCGTGGTAACGCCCTACACGGGCAAAGAAGGGTCCACGGTGTACGTAGTTGGCGTTCTCGAGGTGGATGAGGTTTCCGTCGAGCTCACCGCTCAACACCCGTTTAAATTTGGTTCAGCCATCACGGTGTAGGGTAACCGTAGTCGATGTGGACTCCGGACCCCACCCACAGACATCTCGGTCTTCCACGAGGGTGACTTTATCTTCATAGACGTGTAACCCCACCTGGGGTGTAAGGGGCAGGATAACTCGTAGGACTGGTGACATGGTTGACCCAATGACGAAGGGTGAATGACACACACGCTGACTGTCTCTCGTATTTATGGACAGGTCCCTCACTCGCTGATACAACAAAAAGACGAGGACATGTATGATTGCTTAAAGCAGAACATCGTCGGCGGGCCCAGCCTTATTTTTCATCGCTACCACGAGAAAGACGTCACCACCCTTCCAAGTGGGAAACCCTGTGCCAAAATCATTGGATTCGACGCCAATGCCCTGTATCTGTGGTCTCTTGGCCAACCCATGCCCAGCGGGCATTATACGCGCTGGTTGGCGGACGGCCGGCATTTCACACCTCAACGTACGCCGTACAAACATCTCGCTGACCAGTGGTTGGACTGAAGCCGATCGACGGAGAATTTATATACGCCACCAAACCAACGCCACAGAGAAGCGTATAGGAGATCGCCGACTCCCCGTCGATGGGTTTGCTATTATCCACAATAAGCCCACCGTATTCCAGTTTTATGGATGCTATTGGCACGGCCACCAATGTCCTTTCAGCGCTGGACGTTTCAACGAACGACGTGGGAAATCGGCAGAAGAACTACGGGCAGAAGTGGTGGAGAATGGAGATTACGTCAAAGAGTTGGGGTACGAACTTATCGAACTGTGGGAGTGTGAATTTCACACCATGTGCCAGGCCCTCCCACACTTACGCGACTTCCTTAAAGCGCGCGAGTACTCTCTCAGTCGCCGACCACTCCTGACCCTGCCACAGCTTTTCGACGCCGTTCGTCCGGGACCCGCGACTTCCTTAAAGCGCGCGAGTACCCCCTCAGTCGCCGACCACTCCTGACCCTGCCACAGCTTTTCGACGCCGTTCGTTCCGGGACCCTGTATGGATTTGTGGAATGCGACCTCCATGTTCCCGACAATCTCAAGCCACGATTCGCCCAGTGCCCGCCTACTTTCAAGAACACGCTGGTGAGTCGGGCTGACATTGGAGAGACCATGGGCGCCTATGCTGAGGAACAAGACGTACTGAAATAACCTCGTCGAATGCTGATTGGGAGCATGTGGGGAGAGAAAATCTTGCTGGGCACTCCGCTACTACAGTGGTACATGAGCCACGGCCTCGAAGTGACGCGCGTGTACCAAGTGATACAGTATATACCAAACGCCTGTTTTGCGCGAAATGCCCATACCGTCACGTCTGTCCGTCGTCAAGGCGATCAAGATCCCAGTAAAGCCATTATCGGTGAATCGTGGAAGTTGACGGGCAATGGCTATTATGGCAATACGATGACCAACCAAGACAAGCATCACAGACAGGTCAGTACATGTCCTATCATGTTCACAGGTCAATTGAGCTGGTGGCGCCCCCTGGTGGATGCAAGAGTTATCCCCCCGGCAAAATGCGGGTTTAAAAGGGTAGACTATACTACTGTGGTCTTATCAGTGGGATATTAACAACATTTACAGGGATTTATTTGTTAATTATTTGAAGGCATCAGTGAACAATGTTTGCAATCAGTTGACGAACCTTACTAAAATGGAGGAAGTTATTCAAAAATCTGTTCACTCTTAACTCAGAAATTAACGTAATTAGAGCTGTTCTGCCGTCCGTTTATTGTTAGTTTTGCCGTTAACGACATATGAACGTTTGAAAAGGGAGACAACTCATATTGCCAAGACTCTTCCGTAAGAGTGATATTCATTGGTCATTGGTGGTTGGCCTGTGCAGAGCGCCCCCCTTACGGCCAAGAGGCGCGAAATATGCGATGTGAATCAGCGGGGGGAACAAGGAGAGTAGGGACGTCAGTGATACAAGCTGAATAGTATGAGCGTAGGAGTTACTATACTTAATGTTCAGTGCAATTGACTATATTAAAAAATTAAAAATAAATGGGATTAACTTTTCCATAATATTTATTTGTATGTCTTCCTGCATGGTAGCTGCCAAGTGGGTAAATGTTCATGAACATACTACAAGCCATTAAGAAGAAATCGGCAAAAAACTGACAAGGGCTGGGGAAATTCGGTATAGTTAACCGTACGTACCTCCCGTAACGTTAGAACCAGTTCAATTTACTGAGCTATCGAAAGTTGCATTGTCTGGCTATGTAAAACGTTCATGTTTATGATTTAACCTTGAGGAACAAGGACTATAAACCGTCTGTTAAAATCAAATCAGACGATATCTCTGAAAGGTTCAGGGCATCAAGTTCACTCTTGTATGATACACGATTTTTGTCATAGTTAATAAAATGTGAGCGTTTATAGCCGTCCAGGAATATAAATTCATTGAATAAGGATAGATCAAAGGAGAGAAATTCTTTGGTCGTATAATTTAGGAGAATCTATAGAGTACACAGCGGTACAAGGCGTATTATAGAGTGCACAGCGGTACAAAGCATATTATAGAGTATACAGTGGTACAAGTCGTATTTTAACAGTTTTCTCTTGCGAGGGGATAAAGACCAATGGTATGTCTATCGAAGCCATACTATGATGTGTTAAGGATGTCCGTTGGTGGTAAATCAAAGTAATTAACGTTTTGAATAATATGTGTTAATGCATTCATAATGGTGTAATATGAGGAAAAAACAAAGATAAAAATATAGGTTCGTGTGCATTTCTCAGCTGTAGACATTTTTAAATGGACTGGCCCATGCTCCATTTGATAACCCAGAAAGCATGGGGAACAGCCCTGGTTTTGAAGTATTTTCATAGTATTTAAGTTTCCCTTATATTCTCTGTGTTTGAAGATAATCACAATGTCTATCAAAATTTATCAAATTGGATGAATGTTGCTACACAGAATTCTCGGCTAGAAGACTTTCAAAGGAAATCACTATCTCTTAACCTAGGAAAGGGAGATAACCTAAAGGGGAAAATAGGCAAAAACATGGAAAATGGCTGCCAAAGCCAAAAAACCACCAGCGGACTACCTTAAACAGTATAACTTTATAGACTTCATGGGTACACAAACGAGTCATTTTTGCATGTAAGTCAGGATTTCTCAAATCGTACTTTCACTTCTTATAGTGAGTTCAAAACTATGATATGCACACGTGTGTCCTATACTAGGACATATACATATGTTGGTCCAATACTATGGCTTATATATCCCGAGAGAATCCAGTCAGAATTTAAGGGGGACTTGCGTAACCAAAATCAAGTTTTGAGGTAATTTGCCAAAATCATAAACTATATTAATTTACGCCATAGTGAAGGTAATATACATGAGTAGTGTGACTAACGTCGCAGGACCTACGAAGTAGGGTGAGGAAGATGACTTAGGGGTTCAAGCGACTTAGGGGTCCAAGCGTAATGTTTTACGTCACTTAAGTAGGTCAAATTTTCATCAAAAGTAGCTCAGCTCAGAACTTGCAGGTAACAGTAACAGTTAAAAAATCAAGGTTCTAATGTTAACGGTTCTCCCTATTTTGCCGACGAAAGGATTCGAATGAACGGATGGACTCACTGACCCAATCATTACCGGATAATTTGCAAATGAGAGCTAGTTTGTAGAGGTAAACATATTAATGGAAACCTATATTTATTTAGCCATCGGCTGGCGCACGCGTGCCCACCACGCCTGTGTCCCAGTTGTTTTACACATTTCTATGCTGGACCCATACTATATATAGCTTATACATATGCGGACCCCATACTATGGCGTGTGTAGGTTCCATACTATGAATCATACGTATGTGGGTTCAGTATTATGACAACTGCATATGCGGGTCTCATACTGTGACATGTTTGCATAAACATATATGTTGACCACATACTATGGCATTAATCTATGTCGGTCCCATAGTAGGGAATAATCATATGCGGTTCCCAAACATGGAATAAACACATGTGAGTTTCATACTATTGCATGTATATATGTGGGCTCAATGATATGGAATATACATATGTAGGTCCCATACTAGGACACACACACATCTGGGCTCCATGATATGGTATATACATATTTGGGCTTCATTCCATGGCATATACATAAGTGGGTCACATGTCCCATGCATACGCTGGTCCCATGCCATGGTATAATCATATACCGGTCCAATACTATGGAAAATGTTGGTCTCATACCATGGTATTTTCATGTGTGGGTATCATGGTATATATACAAATGTGAGTTATATGTTATGATGTATGATATACATATATGCTCCTATTACTTGTACACAGGTGTGGGTCTATGTATTGCAGATTGAACTTTGGTTTGTGTGTTTCTTATGATTTTCTGAATATTTTAATTTGATAACATTACCTTTGATTGTATGTTTTATTTATAATATTCTTTAAAACTGACGCGTCAATCGCTATTATCAATGAAATAATGGAAGTTATTTCAGGGCAATTGAATCCACATACTGATGAAAGTACATGTAACTATTATTATTGATTAATGAAAGCAAATATCTTGAATCGATAATGACGGTATCCATTATGTGTCAGTGTTCGAATATGCCAAAGATTGAACGAAGCAATATTGAGAATAAAATACCAGCGACCCATGACGCTTCTGTGTGTGCTTTCTCATAATGTATAGGTTACAACGTATGAGCAGACATATCGTCTCCTCACTAGATCTTGACAGTTGTAATAGAGGATATAGGTTGTCAAATCGAATAGTCATTTAAGGCAATGAGCTGACGGGTGGATTAAACCATGCACAGCGAATACAATTGTCGAAAACTCTGATTGTCGAAAACTCGCTTGATTTTACTTTAATAGAACATTGTTGATTTGACACTTCGGGCTATATGCTGAGCTGCTATACCACACAGTGTGTTGTATAGCGCTTTTGATCAATACTCGTTCTAGATTTTTTAATCGCAGATTTTATTGTTGTAAAGATACAATGGCGTCTGTTCGAACCACTTGTCCTTGGGAGTGATATTTCGTGTCACTCTCCGTGGAAAATATCCAGTTAACGGGCACTAAATGTACACGATATATAAAGCTTGACAACCAAACACTGCACAAAAATGTCCCCGGACGGTGACTCGGTGACAAATACACTGATTGGCCAACAATCAATACTTTTCCACTCCTAGTATCTGCTATAACTGCACGATACGTGTGGTTGATCAGTAATTAATATATCAAAACTGTAATCGAGATCGGCGAGGGGAACTCGAGTCCCAATGGAGGGCTGTAAACTCGCCGTGTCGAGGTTAAAACTTTCAGCGGATTTGATTTTCCTTGGGAGGTACAGTCACGAGATCGATGTCTGTTTGAGTTGATGGTGAAAACTAGGCCTACATGATGGATAGCTGTTTATTAAAAGCCTATTATTTACTGGGTTACTGTCAGCAGCTGACATTCATCGCGCCCGTTCTCCAAGTTTGGAGAGGCAGATATACGATCCATAAATAAAACAGGTGGAATGTGGTTTGTCTCACGCACTAGTTTCACTGAGCAGACGACAGTGTGAGTTTGTTCGCCTACCAAGATATACTTTTGAATAAGAATTACAGCTCGGTGACCGAACTCGATCCTCTCCATTTACTGGGTCAAGGATCTTTTGAATTTTACGGGCTTAAATTAGAAAGCTAAAGATGGAAGGAATTCTTCAATTACCCCCCGCTGATGGCGTTTTGAAACTTTCCAACAGTGGACTAAGCCTACCAAAATTGCAGGGTCGAAGAGCGAGGAAACCACCATTCGGTACTGCCCGTTACTACACGATGAGAAGCGTTTATCGCGGCAGAGACGAGAAACGAAAGAGAGCACTCGGACTCGAGAAACCTGCTTCGGATATTCTCAAATCTGATATCAAAGAGATAATGGATGTGAACTTACCTCGGCTGGAATTGGGAGTCGACTGCAATTTATCTGATGAACCAAAATTAGGTGAAGCTATCTCAATCAAACATGGCGGATACGTGAGCAAGCACAAGTCTTATTTTCGGATCAAGGGATTACGTTTTGATCAGGTGTATTCTCTACACAGGAACAGGGCCGAAAGAGCCATGGTTGAAGAAGCTGCTACCAAACAAGCCAAGAAACTTGATAAGAAAAACAAGAAACCGAAGGATGATCGAATACATTTACCTCCAATTCTAAGTAAGTTCAGAATCCCGCAAAATAAAATGAGTTACCGGACTTGTCTGAATTCTTCTGATGAAGAGGATGAAAAGTCGGATGCCTCGCCATGGGAACAACGTGTGGCAGAGATGATTCATGGATATACTATTAAAGACTATGCAAGTCACAAACGAACTGGCCAACAAGGGAGGAAACTGGGAGATATCGTGTCCTCGAAACGTCTACAGCAAATTTTGGATGGTCCATTAGGGCTAGCAGCAGACCATTTCTATGACAACCAAAATAACAACAATCTTGGTCGAATCCAGAAAGACACCGGGCGTTAGTACACAATTTGTTCGTTGAAAAGAGTGTATACGCTACGATATAAACATTCAGAGACGATCTGAAGTACAGGAAACTCGGCACAAAAGCAACGAGCATTGTTGTGGCTAATATCAGTTAACAGCAACAACAACAACACAATAAAAGGTATGGATTTCTAATTCATCGCAAACATTGAGACGTGGATGTGAACGTAGGATCAGTGGACCACTATCGGTAATTCTCGTTCTTGATTATTGTCAAATTATACGGTAAATCCCACGGAGAGCTGAGAGGTCATACATGCGGAGAATATCCCGTTGTGCTGTTCCTGTATTATCCACTGACTGGACAGAAAATTAATGTCTACCTCATACCAACAAGTTTCTGTTTATCGTGTTCGACGTTAGAGGAGCTATTGCGGTGGACGATTATTCTGTTGAAATCCTCATAGAACGATTCCACTAAGACAGATTAGGGTATCAACATCACCCCCCCCATCTTCGAACTATGATGATGCGGAATCATTTATACGGAACTCAAGCCAGTGTACAAGAATACAGTGTTCTCCAGCAAGGCTTATATATATATATATCACATATCTTGTATTTTTCAAAGAATGATGCATTCATTTTTTTTCTCAAGCAAATAGCCGGTTTGCTTTTAATTTCCTGTAAAACAGTAATATACAGAAGAGTTATCTCGCCAGATGATCAAGAAAGTGTTGAGTTGATTGAGTTGAGTGATTTGTGAGGTTGTGGGATTTGTGGGGTGTTGGATTGAGAGATTGTGGGGTTGCGGGGTTATGTGATTTTCGGGGTTTCAGTTAGTCATCTGTGCCATCATTTGGTGCTTGAATAGAATAAACAATTCCCGTGTCCTGCTTGGCTTATGTCATAAGGTCATCTTCTCTTATCAAGGAACTGAAGTACATATCCAATAAAACCTAGATTCAGGGGTATACCTTTTACAAGCTCGAAACCGGGTACTGCCAGAATCATATCCTCGAATATGGACTGTCATTTGATGTAACAATAGATATCGATAATTATCTGCCAATGACCTACATTTCCGAAATTTTGGCCTATCCCGTGAGGCTTAGTGATGACAGCTATACAAAGATATTTCCGTACATCAAAATACGGACAGGTATACATTCCGTAGTCAGTAGCTTGCCGTCCTTAACTGTCCGTACAGGCGAAAATTACAGTCACTGGCGCGAACCATTGAATTGCACACTTGTTTTCAACTAACTGCAGTAGGTATAGGGACAAAACGCACATGTCCTAAAACAGAAAATGAAATAAACAACAATTGTCTATCGAAAGGACCTTGTATCTTTAGATGGGTAAATGGCCCCAGGTCAGGTGCAATGCAGAAGTACCAAAATAAAATACTTCCAATACAAGAAATTGTTCAATTGGCATGAAATACAATATTATATGGTATACTTAGAAAAATTCCAAGGCACTGAGTCAAATGATTCTCGAGTAACAGGTCCGTAAAGTAGTGCATTCGTGCAAAATAGTTGATCCTGATGTGAAAACAATCCTTATTGTTCTTTGTAAACATATGAAGATAAACGATAACCAGAACCAGATTTGGTCTACGACTACATATTGGAACAACGAGTATGCTGTATCAAGATGGTTCTGATTATCGTTTATCTTCGTATGTTTATAGAAAGAAATATGAGGTGTTTTCGCCTCAAAATTGGCGATTTTGCACGAATGCACTACTTCACAGCCCTATTATTCGAGAATGATGAGACTCAGTGCCTTGAAACTTTTCAGAGTATACAATAGTGTACTTCATGCCAACTAAACAATTGCTTGTATATGTAATATTTTATTTTGGCACTTCTACTACACCTGTTCTGGGACCATTTACCCATCTAAACATACGTGGTCCTTTTCGAGAATACATTTTTTAGATAATTAGCTTAAGAAATCGGAAAGATGGATAATATTTTAATTTGTGGCAAATCATTCAATTGACAAAAACAGGTGATTTCCAGCGCCTGCATCACACAAGCGATGAACATGTTAATTGGCTGCTAGCCGTCGCGCCATAATCTGTTTAATTTTCCCGCCTCTGTAATTGGTCAACACAGGGACATCAGAAAAAAAAATTCAAGCCTAAAATTACACTATTCAGAATTGGGATTAACAGAAGGGGTCTTATATTGAAACAACGTAATAAAAAATAGCAATTTTCTTCAGTCAGGAAGGCTCACTATCCTTGAAAGTGTCACTGTTTTCTCGGACATATTTTTTTTTCAAATCTCTTTTACAAATATCGCGAAGTTACTTTAACTTTACCCCCTTTCTGGAAAGCACTTTGTGGAGAGAATGGTTTCCAGAAAAGAAATAAACCCGAATGGAATCTGAAAATCATCATCTGTCAGCGAAAAGTTTGAATTTAATTCACAGCAGTACTCCAGATGAGTCACTTGTTGATTATTGATAAAAAAAACCCTCCCACAAAAAACGTAGTCTTGATGTGGAGTAGTGCAAAATTAGACTTCCTGTCACATATGTGAAATGTGAAAAGGGATCAGGCATCACTGACGTCATTACGTCGCCAAAACGCCACCAGAGCGTTGCCAGAACCCCACCAACGTCACCAAAACGCCAGCAGAAAATCAATATATAAATAAAATACACGATATGTTGACAAAGTAGTTACATAGCAACATTTTAAATACACCATTCTAGATACGCAACATTACAAATTTGTACGTAATATATTAATACCACATTTTTTAAAATGTTTCCAATTCACTTTTAATCCTCGGTAACATTTTTTTTTTGCATTTATATTTCTGAGTCATCACTATCTGTCACATATCCTCCATTTACAAATGGTCCCAAACCCTGATGACGTATTATATCTCTCACAATCACATGATGAATTGTGTAGTCATCCATCTACAGGACACGTGAACATTTGTCCAGAAATCCAACATCGCTTATGAAACCCGAAACCAATTAAATTGTCATTGTCAACACAAAGTACATGCGCCACAAGGCGTGAAGTCCCATATGTGACCCGATACACCAAATTAAAGCTTGCTCTTTCGACTGTGCCAGTTTAGGGACCTCGGGCTGGCAATTAAGTTGATGTCATGTTACACGAATCAGGTGACAGGCTAATTAAATTGTATAAAGACCAGCCATTTAATTGTCATGGATGTTGGGGCCCTGCATTGCATCAAGGGGTAGAAATGGTATTCTATTGTCATGGATGTAGGGGGCCTACTTCATCAGGTTTCAGGACCATTGTGGAACAAATCCTTTCTCTGTTTGATAGCTTCCCCATAGTCAAATTTGAAACTTTTCTGGCTGTCTTCAAAATATCTTTATATGTAGTCACTTTTTAGCATATGACATTGAATTACACAATTGTAAAACTTATGACGTAGTCTCTTTTTCATTGCTGGAATAGTCCTTCCTTGCCACGTCGCACGATTCATCTTCACCATAGTCTTGATTCAAATATTCCTACTTTATCTCATCGATATCATCGCTGTATTCCTCCTTTATAGGGCCACCGAAAATCTCTTTCCACACATTAGATTGGATGCGCATCCGCGTATCAGTAGGTTGAACTATCTCTCGAGGATGAATACTTTTTTCATAATCATTCTCATCATCTGAAAAGTGTTTTCTTTTACATCGTTCCATTTCACTCATATTAATGATCTGCCCACGATCCTGTTGAAACTCATGCCGTTTGACCTGAGGTGGGGTAGACCTTGTATATAATCCGTCTCCCACTTTTTCTTGGTGTTCCTTGGTGGAGATTTGTTGATGTATCTCTTCCGACTAAAGTTGGCTCTAACCTTCGACTTAGATGTAGATGTTTAAGGTCAATAAAGAGATGGCCGTACGGAGAAGATATTGCATCTTCATACGTTTTCATAAAGTAGTCGACTCGTCTTGGGTAAACATGGCGACCTAATAATAAAATCTGTTGCTTATCAATAGGGTTATTGAATATTACAACATACTGACAATTTAAGCCGATATCCCTGGAGGCCTTGCCCTTATCGAGCAAGTTCTGTACTATATAAACAACAAATACGTTGTCGTGGTGCGATCCTTTGGTAAACAAACCTGAAATTCTCGTGTCCTGTTTAGCCTATGTCATAAGGTCATCCACTATTATCAGATTTCTTGCACTGGGGTCAAAGTATTCATCAACTCCTAAATTCATGGGTATATCCTTTACTAAATTATTCTTTCTCTGGAAAATTATTTTTATATATAAAAATTGCTTCGTGCGGGCTACACCCCATACCAAATTGTCATTTCTATTTTAAAAATTATGGCTACGTCATCAAACATGGTGGTTTTATACTCGATCCTGATTGGTCGTAACGATAATGCGCAGACGGTGCTTTGTCGGCGCTCTGGTGGCGTTGATGGCCTTCTGGCAGCGTTTTTGGTGGCATAATGACGTCAGTGATTCCTGATCTCTTTTTCGTATTTCACATGTGGGAAGGAAGCCTAAATTTACACTACTATGCGACCTCCAATACCATGATAACTAGGCTCCGAGTGTTCTTCTGCGTTCTGATTATCCACCGTGTGAAATCTGAATGAGCTAGATCATGGCGTTAAATAAAATTCAGGATTTTCGCTGATAAATGACGATTTCGGCGTCCATTTTGATTTAGTTATATCCTGTGCACCATGATCTTAATAGAATTCATGACAGGAATGGCACCAAGCTAATAGCAAGAGCGCGATAATCATCTGACTATAATTTAATGACCTCATTTTTTGTCAAAATGTCACAAGACTTTGCGAAGACCGTATCGGGGCACTCTTGGTTACCCAAAAGAAGAAGAAAAAGAAGAAAAAAACATTCAAAAGGGCACCCATTTAGTTTCGATTGTTTCGGGCATGCATTTTAGTCAGCATAGCTGCAGAGTTAGGGAAAGTGGCGTTTGGAAAAACAACTCAAATATGATACTTAACACCCAAAGGGAACCGGGAATCAAAATGTACCGGTACGAAATGATATGTGAGTCTATCTGTCATTATCGAAATGAAAAAAAGACCTTTATCGTTCACTGCGACCGGGGTAATGGAGGTTGGGGAAAAGAGAAGTTAAGCAAAAAAAAAAAAAAAAGCCCAACTCAATAAGGGGAGGGAACACCGGGAGCCGGAAAACAAAATTTACCGGTACTGTAACATGTGCAAGTGTATCTGTCGCCATTGTAAGTTGTCCAGGATGGTATCTGATGTAGACTCCAGTGGGTAGGAGAGGATAGGAGGGTAAAATGGCAAACCCGCGTCTGAAGTACGGTTTTTACGCTAGTGTTTGTAAAACCGGCTCGGTGTGCAGCAAGGTGTGCAGCCATGACATTTTTGAATTATTCATGAACACATGCTCGTGTTTCCAGTCACCAGACCTTGAACAGGATCAGTGACGTCATCTCCGGAAGTGACGTCATCACCGGAAGTCATATCATCATCCGCACTGACGTAACACGAGAGCATGAGCAGTTTCAGGATCACGATCAGGGCGGGATCAGGTTCAGAATCATGATCAGGGTGCACGTTCGAAAGCAACACTGGGTAAGGTTCGATGATTCAACCCATCAGAATCATGTAAATAATCGTTGAACATATTTGATCACGTGATACCTCGATTATAACACGTGTGCATTGTTGCGGTGAACTCTATGAACCCCTGCAGGTTAAACGAGGGCAACCTTCATAAACTTTTCGCACCATACATATATGAGAATTCGACCAATCAGAACTATGTATACGACCGCCATTGTTTTATCACCAGACAGATCAATTTATAGAGACAAAGTTTCATCATAGCCATTCCACTTCAATCGCTGTATCACCACAGTTGTGTACTGTACAGAATTCTCCCATTGTCAGAGTTTGTAATCTCCTACTCTCGGTGCAACACCCTCTGACTGCAATAGGTAGAAATGTGAGGCGCGCATGCGCATTCAGACCGTATCGATTTTGATCGACACAGGGAGCATGTGTCTGTATACGTGAGAGATGGTAAATGTACCCAGTATATCTAGTATGTTAATTTCTTACACAAGAACACACGATACAACATCTCGTTTAGGTGTGACATGCTGAGCCCACTCCACTCCGTTTACAAGCGGACGATGGTGATTGACCAAGAGCCATGCACATAAAATGTGCGCGCCGCAATTTCAACACCAGTGCAATCAGAGGGTATAGCTGACAGTAAGAGGTATACAATCTGATGCCGTGAGAATGCTAGATATTATTGAAAGGATGAGTATAAGGGGAGTTATCTCGATTTGAAATTTTGTAGACTACAGCGCGTATGCAGGATATATATGCGAACTATTTTATTCAAGTATTTAAGACAAAGGCAATTAATTAAATATTCCAATGAATTCATGATGACGTCATCAAACCGGAAGAATAAAATTATATATCCAATATCGAACACTTTCTAAGAGTCAACCCCTAACTATAACTAGTATACCGAATATTTCAAATAGGAACAAGAGTAAACGGCTCTAATAATACATGAAATATGATAAACAAATTATAGAAAAGAAGACAAAATCAACATTTGGTGTAATTCGAATTTTATTAATCAGTTGATTATATAACAGTTCAACGTACTATATACAATAACAAACATTCGCGTACATGTTTCATTTATATTAAATCTACTTCATTCATAAATGTGTACATGTTTTTAATGAGTGAGTATATATTGGTAAGTGATGATATATTGGCGAGTATTGGATGGTGAGTAAGGATACATTGGGGAGTAAGGCTATATTGGTGAGTATTGGATGGTGAGTAAGGATATATTGGTGAGTAAGAATATATTGGTGTGGTGAGTATTGGATGGTGAGTAAGGATATATTGGTGAGTATTGGATGGTGAGTAAGGGTATATTGGCGAGTATTGGATGGTGAGTAAGGATATATTGGTGAGTAAGAATATATTGGTGAGTATTGGATGGTGAGTAAGGATATATTGGTGAGTATTGGATGGTGAGTAAGTGTATATTGGCGAGTAAAGATATTGGTGAGTATTGGATGGTGAGTAAGGATATATTGGTGAGTAAGGATATATTGGTGATTATTGGATGGTGAGATATATTGGTGAATACGAATATATTGGTGTGTATTGGATCGTGAGTAATGATATATTGGTGAGTAAGGATATACTGGTGAAAATTGGATGGTGAATAAGGATATACTGGTGAGTAAGGATATATTGGTGAGTATTGGATGGTGAGCAAGGATATATTGGTGAGTATTGGATGGTGAGTAAGGATATATTGATGAGTAAGGATATATTGGTGAGTATTGGATGGTGTGTAAGGATATATTGATGGGTAAAGATATATTGGTGAGTATTGGATAGTGAGGAAGGATATATTGGTAATGATACATTGGTGAGTATTGGATGGTGAGTAAGGATATATTGATGAGTAAAGATATATTGGTGAGTAATGGATGGTGAGTAAGGATATATAGCTGAGTAAGGATATATTGGTGAGCATTGAATGGTGAGTGAGGATATATTGGTGAGTAAGGATATATTGACGAGTATTGGATTGTGAGTAAGGATATATTGGTGAGTATTGGATGGTGAGTAAGGATATACTGGTGAGTAAAGATATATTGGTGAGTAACGGATGGTGAGTAAGGATATATTGTGAGTAAGGATATATTGGTGAGTATTGGATGGCGAGATATATTGGTGAATACGAATATATTGGCGAGTATTGGATGGTGATTAAGGATATTGCTGAGTAAGGATATATTGGTGAGTATTGGATGGTGAGTGAGGATATATATAACTTTAACTATCGAATAATATTTCTCATAGCAGGACTATGAACACGTCACGAACTATTAAACATCAATACGTCCTCCTCCGTTGAAAATAGTGATTTGGCTTGGAAGCTTAACGTTCACATCGTCACGAGTAGGGAGTCGTCCCTTTCGTATTCACTGCAGACCTGGGTCCCGAGAATGAACGTTCAGTACCCAGCATAGAAAGCCATCTCAAGTAAGTTCCTGCAAGGAAATTCGGCTTGGCCCCCAGATGATACTACCTACAGGTAGATCGGCATGAAAATCCGAAGTGAGACCGTAAGACGAATTTGGAAACAACCTGTTCAGGCTTTCAGAAGTTATTGTCCGGAAACAAAATTTTAAATTGTCCTCCAGGGGGCGCCACTTATATGTTGATCGGCATGAAAAACAATCCCAAGCGAGATCATAAGGCAAGGCGCCCTCCGTCCAGATTTTCAAGTTATTTTAATTTGGCCCCAGGTGGCGCCTCCTACGGAAAAAAAGAGTCCAAAGAGGCATTTTGCGACAAATGTAACAAGAATAGAACTGTGCAAAAAACTGAAATAACGTAAGAATGGACTACACTTCGCCTCAATTCTCTTACTCTTTAACATCCATTCGCAACTTCTCGGGGATCTCCGTTGGCAGAAAGTCCCGCGACATTCGCGACTGCTTGGCCTATTTCGTCGAAGTCATACTACCTCGCGCATTAATGGTGTAAGGATTTTGCATCATTCCGGTATCAACCGTGATACGCCGCACGTGAGGCAAACCACATGCTACAGGATGTGTTTCCAACCACATAGTCCTCGCTGTTTTCTCCCTTATCAGGAGGTAAAATATATATCCAAATGACATGGATATTCCCATGATTCTATCCCCGAAGGATCTCTTCTAATTTGAGGTATTTCTCCTGGTTTTTCGTCTCAAGCTGATTTTTTCATGATAACGGAAGTCATACAGCTGACCATCCCCGCGAGCCAGTGTATCAATCGATAGGTTACGATCGATACATTGGCATGGTTAATTACCGATAGCAGTTCCGGATATAAATAGCTCGAGGGGTTTCCACTGAATCGAACCAATCAGTAAGCGCGCTAAAGCAGCTCATCAGGCCAATCCGCAGCGAGGTTTGAGTTTTGAATGGATTGAATTTCATCGCCGGCCAGACTACCTTTGAAGTTAGGCTGAAATCGACATCGGGTGTCGAAGCGAAAACCGCAGGCTTCCGGTATCGACGCGCTAACCGCTGGGGACGAAATGTACGAGATTGTGTAATAAACGCAACGACTCGAGAACTCATCCGAATCGCCAAAAAGGTCCAGGTAAACCCTCTGCGAGGATTTAGGGATTACCTGCACTTGTGCAGATGACAGCTGACATGCCCTGGTGTGATACTGCACTATCAACATGAGTAGTATAGTAAGAGTATATACTAGCCCCTTTTCCAGGGAGGTAACTCTTGGTGCCCCTTTTTTCCAGGTTAAAGTATAGGGGGCGCCACATCGCCTTTCACCTCTGTGGCGCCAGGTGGCGCCACCAGCTCAAGGTGACGTGGAGGTCAAAAGTAGTTCCGGCAACCTTTAACCTTTGTATTCCTCCGCGGTCTGGTGGTGATGCCGTCAATCAGAACATGATAGGACATGTACTGACCTGTCTGTGGGATTTTCCCACAATGTCGTTCACCTCCGTGTCTTTTCGGTGACCGCCGTGTCTCTTCGGTCACCTCCGTGTCTTTTCGGTCAGGTCCGTATTCGGATTTATACAACATACAGGCCTGTATGGGGTATGGGGATGGTCATTTTTGAACATGATAGGCCATGTACTGTCTGTGGGGGGTTTTCCCGCCAGAATTTCGCTGTCGTCTGCTTGGGGTTGTCACGTGCCGAACACCTGGCTCCCCGAATTGCAGCAATGTTGCACGTTCGCTACAATGTTGCGGCGACCGTGAAGACCTGGCCTGGCGTCTGCGTCAGTCAGCTCACGTGCCGAACACCTGGCTCCCCGAGATCAAGGCATGTCCAGACTTGTTCTGTGTTGTACAGTTCTGCCATGCAGAGAACGGGTACTAGGAATGCATATTAAATCTATAGACAAAGTGTATGGAAATACACGTTTTGGGGTCTAGGTGGGCCACTAGTGGGTCGATGGAGTCGTATGAGGTATCAATGTGAAGCATTCGCGAAGGCGAATCCGACGGGCTGGGTGTGAGGTTGAAATATCGTCATTCTGCGCATGCGCAATAGACAAAGGGTATGGAAATAGCCGTTTTGGGGTCTAGGTGGGCCACTCATGGACCGATGGGGTCGAGTGAGGTATCAATGTGAAGCCTATGTGAGGGGGCATCCCACTGGGTGGATGTGGGGTCGGAATATCGTCATTCTGCGCATGCGCAATAGACAAAGGGTATGAAAATAGACGTTTTGGGATCTAGGTGAGCCACTAATGAGCCGATGGAGTTGAGTGAGGCATCCATGTGAAGCCTATGTGAGGGGGCATCCGATTGGACTAGGGTCTCGGCCGTTGTCCACATTCTGCGCATGCGCAGACAGGGAATTCTGGGAAAAGGGTGTGGAAATAGACGTTTTAGGGTTTAGGTGAGCCCCTAATGATCCTATGGTGTCGTATGAGGTCTTATTTTGAAGCTGTCGTGATGGACTAGTGTGTCGTTCGTTGTCCATACTCTGCGCATGCGCAGTCTGGCTGTAGTATAGAAATAGACGTGTTGGGGTTTAGGTGGTCTACTATTGGGCCGATTGGATCGAGTGAGGTATCAATGTAAAGCATACGTGAGGGAGTCTCCAACGGGCTGGGTGTGACGTGGAACTGACGTCATTCTGCGCATGCGCAGTAGAGAAAGTGTATGGAAATAGACGTTCTGGGGCCTAGGCGAGCCACTAATGGGCCGATGGAGTCGAGTGAGGTATCCATGTGAAGCATATGTGAGGGAGCAACCGCCTGGAGTAGTGTCTCGGCCGGTGTCCACATTCTGCGCATGCGCAGACAGGGAATTGTGGGAAACGGGTGTGGAAATAGACGTTTTTGCGGTCTAGGTGGGCCACTAATGGTCCGATGGAGTCGAGTGAGGTATCAAAGTGAAACATTCGTGAAGGGGCATCCAGTCATGGATGGGTGCATGTAAAATTTGGGGTATGACGTCACTTCCGGTCTGGGTGAATGGGGCGCGACCTGGGAACATGATAGGCCATGTACTGACCTGTCTGTGGGGGTTTTCCCGCCAGAATTTCGCTGACGTCTGCGCCTGTATCCGGGTATGCATGAGGGTCTGTGTGAATGGGGTGTGACCTGGGAACATGATAGGAATGCATGTACTGACCTATCTGTGGGGTTTTTCTCGGTCCGGCCCGACCGCAGCGCGCGGGTTACTCCGGCCGCAGCGCGCGCGCGCAGGTTCTCCGGCCGCACGCGCGCGCGCGTCATCACCGGCAGTGCGCGGATGAATGTCGGGTCAAAAAGTCACATCCAGGTCCAAGGTCTCCCTTTCGACAAGGTTCGGCAACAATGTTGCGTCATCGATATAGGGAGCTTGAACCCAAAAAGGGGATTGTAAATTAACCTGGGAAGGATGGGCAGTTCCATTTCGACCAATGATGGACGGCCCAGTCATATACGAGTACATCGCGGTCCTCGGCCTTGGGCTACTCGTCAAACATCTGTACGATGGTAGATACGGTGGTTATCTGGTCTATCCATGTTAGGTGGAAAAGTCACACAGGACGTTGCGCGCCTTGTCCACGTGAATGATGTTGTCAAACTCGGCGTAGCAGATCACATTGACAGTGGTCCCGAGGGCTCGTGCAAAGTGGATTTCCAACCGTAAATTGCCTTGCTTGGCGATGGCCAGCTGATGGTCGTTCTCTAAGGTGGGGGTCAGATCGAAACAGAACAACGTGTATCCGTTCGCGTAGTTCTCCCGACTGATCATATTCCCTTCGTCCTGGTTGATTTAACCGGTGGCTGTAAACAGGCTCTGATAGGCTCGAATGAAATTCCTGCGCCCAAAGTTCGGTGTTAAGGCCGTGGCTGGGACCTGTTGTCCATCCACATGCAGGGCCACAAAATTGATGCCGAAATGTTTAAAGTCAAACAGGTTCTCTGGGTAGGCTCCGCTGAAACTGGTATTTTCCACACAGGCCAGGATCAATCGCTTGGGTAGTTCCCCAGGAACAGGTTTTCTTTGTTGGCGCTCATATTTCCAGCAGGCACAGAGAACACTTTGGTTTGCACACGTCGGATAGGGTACTGGGCTGGTTTTGTTTCCAAGGCTTTCATGTGCCCCAATTGAAGGGCTGGATTCGGTTTCACTTTTCGGACATACAGGACTGCGTCTTGGATGACAATCTTATAGTCGGCTGCATGCCCGTCTACGTTAGTGGCCATCAAGGGATGGGGATCTTGTTCAAGAGGTACCGGTCTTGCATGAACATGTCTGCGTGTAGTCGACCCATGAGATCCATCGAGGCGCCGTTCGCAGTGAAAGCCTTCCGTTTGTTATATCCTCCATTGTCCACCGTGTCCATGTGCTCGGCTGTGTCCTGGTAGAATAAAGCGGCTGTCAGTTGAGATTTTTTAGCCTCTCGTCCATGCGACAAGAGCGTCTCGATGTAGGCTCGATAGGGGTACGTGTTGGTCGAGTCACTGATGAGTTTGTCGCTAAGAAAAATATCCACCTGTTGAAACATCGAGTGCAGCCAGAGATTCGTCGGGCCCACCGTTGCAGCTTGGATGATTCTGGAGCCATCCCCATTGACGACCTTGGCTTTCACATGCAAGTATGTATGGGCTAAATCCACATAGGCCGTATCCGCATTACTGATGGTGAACTCGATGGGCCCTGTTGCGTTGATGCTGGACAGCGGGAGATGCTCCACCCATAATCCTTGTTCGGCACTGGTCTGTGTGGGCGGGACGGTCCACAAATCAAATTCACTGTTGGTGGAGGGGCAGGACTCTGCGTGGATCAAGGACATGGTTAAGAAAAGATATCCTGGGTCTTCGATGTGCGTCGTCGCTGGGTCGGTCGTCGACTGGTGCGCGGTCTCGGTGGTGCAGGTCTTTTATTCCCTACGGTGCGTTGTGCTTTGGCGACCAAGACGCCTCCCGCTTCTTTGGCCCGCCGTTTCAAGGCTTCTTTGGGTGCAGTCCACTGCGTACCGCTTGTTTGCCGATCGCTTTCACCCCACGCGTCACCAAAGGCAGGAACGTTTTGACGATGCTCCCGAGTATGTTCCCCAGCCCATGTCCTCGTTGCATGCGTGCACCACTAAAGACGGAAGGCCACCCCCGGCCTGTTGGGCATAATAGTCCATATAGCTGCGTGCATCGCACTCGTAAGGGACCTTCATTATACAAAATGGGGAGCACGTGCTTGTCGAAAATGAAGTGTCAGCACCACTTTTCCTCGTTCGAATGCCACCGGTCGTCCCGTGTCATCTCTTATATCCACCGTGATAGTGTTGATGTGGGTTTGTCGTACGGGTAGGTTGAGCATGTGAGTGAAACTGTGGGTGACTTGATCTCCATACGTCTTTTTAATGGGGACCACCCGTAACAGAGGTGTGTCGATATCGCCAACGATGTGGTTGTCGACTACGTCCGAGTAGACGTAGAGTCCGTACATACCCGACTTCATATCCATCGGGGTCTGGCCATGGTCCTCGGATGGATCCGTGTAGGTCGCGTGAGCGAGACCCAGCATTTGTTGTAGGATAGGACTCAGTACGACACTGACGTTGGCGATGAGGAGGATCTGTGCCTTGCCGTTGTGCGCGTTGTAATCGAAGTCCACGTGATTCTTGAAGGGAAAGGATTTGATGGGTTTTGAAACATTCGTGACCTCCCGTAGAGCCTTATAATGCAACAGTCTTGTCAGCCCCTGCATGAACTCCTTGGGGGTATCGTATTGGCCCTCGGGGCGGGAGAGTCGTTGTACCACGAGTAAGGGTATTGGATATCCACGAGGTCACATTCCCATCGTCCAGGTAAATGCAACGGTTGCGGTAACTGGGTGACGTACTTGGCCAAGGTGTTGTCAGGAAACACATCCAGCGAACTGTTACTGGGTAGGGTGAGGTAAAACATGGCGACTGAGCTGTGCTGCTGTTGGTTTTTATAGGTGTTCCAGGCCTTGGGCGGTTGTGTCCGGCATCGTGTTCGTCGCGGTGACTTGCTACGTGTCACGGCTCTGGAGATGTGGGGTGTCCTGATCAAGGATGGTTTTTTAAAGGTCTGTAAAGAAGGTGCCCGTTGTGGTGGTGGTGTTTTGGCGGGTGACTCCGGTTCCCATTCGGATTCCCAAGAAGGTAGTGGGTCACTCGGCGATTGCTGGGTCCGCTGCATAAAGGCCCAGCGGTGGGGGTTCCCCACCAATTCCTGTGGTACATGCATGTCTTTCAAGCCTTGGGCGAAGACCTCCCATCTTCGAGGATCCGTGTGCGACCTGCGTTGACGCATCAGTTCATGTGGGTCCCGGGGACCACCTGATTCTGTACCAGGAGTTCGCCTTTATCATTCCAAGTCATGTTAGGATTGTGTTTCATCCGTTGTAATACCAGGCCAGCTTGTTACTTGAACGATGCAGGTACACTCTTCAGCAGTTCGTCTTCGACCCACTGTGGGGCTGTGGGTGGTACCCCTGGTAATGGCAGCTGTTGGAGCGGTGCTGAGGTAGGCAGTGTGTCACGTGGTGGTGGTGGTGCTGGGGTAGAGAGGGTTTTGTATTGGTCCATGAACGTCATGTACCGTTGAAGCGTCTCATTGTACCGTTGTACTTTCTCACTGTCGCTTAACCCCGGTGTCTGTAAGATCTGTTGCATCTCTCCATCGAGGGTGTTTATGGTCTTCACCGTAGGTGGCACAGGGTAGGGCGATTGGAGGTTTTGAAGGAACCGTGGTTCGACGAGGACCATTTTTTTCGTGTGGTTCATTGTCGGCCGAAGAGTCCACCCAATACTGGGCCCAACACGGAAGCGGCCAACGGTGCTAAGATGGCCCCGAGAAAGCCGCCTTTCTGTAACACCTTTTTCTTTTGTGTTTGAGGGACCCGCTTCTGGACTAGGGTTCGGAGACCTGTCCTATGCTTGGCCAACTTGGTCTTCTGAGCCGGAGTCAGTGGTACGTTGCCTTTTAACAGGTTGTACCCGATCTCGCACAGACAGCGTACAAGGTCAGGGTCCGCACCGCGTACAATGGTTCGGACCAACTCGTGTGGGACCGTCTTCAATACACGGAGCGTCGGAGCGTGCTTCCGTACTCGCGCAGACATCATGTACAACTAATGCTAGAACCCACAACTCTGCTCTTTTTATCTACTTCAGAGAACAGAGATAAATTCAACCATGCTGTGGTATTAATTCTTTTTATTATCCCCATCATCAAACACATACACACCCCAGCTGGGGGCGCCACTGTGGATGTGTTTACATTATTTGTGCATGTACACGTGGTGGGTCTCTCCGGGAAAGATGCCGGTCTGTAGTCGAAGGTGGTCGGGGGTGGCTTGCTTGAGGTCGAAGAGCATATACCCGTGCTGAGGGGTTGTGGCTTCTTTAAAGGCTTCCAACGCAAACGGTGTGCGGCCGGGATACATCTGTCTCGCCAGGTGCAGCAGTTGAGTGGTATCTCTCGGGTTTTTGAAGACCATCAGGTAGTGGGCATTTAAGCTGATGTTCCGATGTTCTTTGTTTTTACTGAACAGATTCTGCACAGGTTTGCTTGTCCAACATGGCGGCACAGGCACGAACGGGATTTTGTGAGCTCTGATCCTCTGTTGAATTTCGCCCCCCCATGGAATGATTTCGTAGGATTTTACTGGACAAATACATGACTGAAGATATTTCTGATAGGTGAAACACAACGAGCAACATTTACCAGGTACTTTTGGTATATATTTCCAGTCTTGATTGATTCACTTGAGCTCGACAAAATGAGTGACACTGAAATGTCTGAGGTAAAAATGACCGAAAGTTCCGACAGTGTTCTACTTTCCATACAGAAATCCGTGAATACGCTCGTACAAAAATTCGAAGGATTAGAAACGAATATGCATACTCTAAAAGACGAAGTTGATGGCTCAGAAGGGATAGACGAAAAACTAAATCATGTAGCTGAGCAATCCGAGGGAAATGTCGGTGAGTTGGAAAGCCTACGTAACGAGAATAGTGGTTTGAAAGAAGAACTGGCACTTGTGAAGGCTTTATTAATCAAACTCGACAGAAAAGTAGACATGCAATCCGCACAAATATTAGATTTGAAGTCGAGAGGCATGAGACAGAACATTATAGTTCAAAATATCCCTGAACAACATGGAGAAAATCTGAACCAAGCGTGCATGGACATTTTCAAAAATGACCTTGGACTCTGTGACCCCGAGCTACACGAATTACGGGTTGAACGAGTACACCGTGTTGGTACCTTTTCCAAGCAAAGAAAATATCCGAGACCAGTTGTTATTGGATTCGGATCATACAAACAAAAGGAAAATATTCTGCAAAAAGCACAGGGAAAGAAAAATAAACTACAAAGTGGTGTAAAACTTTATTCTCAACACCCCGAAGAAATTCGCGAGAAACGTCGCCGCCTTTTTGAACTACATAATGACTACTCTCAAAAAGGAGTCTCGACAAAAGTCGCGTTCGATAAACTCGTGTTTGACAACGGCACTCTATACCGGGAAAGGGTTAAAATTCCGCGTGCGGAAGATTTGTTGGAAGAGCGCGAACAGAGTACAGCCACTGATATGCAAATTGAAACCGGAGATCACGTTGAAGACGGCGGAGCCATTTACCTGTCAACAGCCGCTCGAGTGAAATCGATCACCGAAGTGCGAAAGTTCACAAGGCAGGTGCTAAAGGACCCACAGCATGCCAAGGCAGTATACAATACCGTGGTGTACCGATACCGTGACAGGGACAACAAAGTGCATGAGGGCTACGACGATGGAGGAAATATAGGGACCGGGAACAGAATTATGAAATGGCTGAAAGAAGATGGAATTAGCGATGTGGCACTCCTGGTTACGGTACTCGGTTCTGGTGACTACCTCGGCTGGAAACGTTACCAGCTGTCTATGGATGCGGCGAAAAGTGCAATTACCAAAATGCTGAAATAACTGTGATACATCATGCGGTAATGTATGACTGACTTTGCACGTTACTAACTTTCACAGCACAATAGAACGCTTTTTGACGATTGCAATGGCAGAAGTTCTTATCTGATCACTGACAATCTGCTATCTCAGAATCACAGATGAAATCTATTTGATCTATGGTTTAATTCAAACTGCACAGACTGTAGAATGTGATCTTTTTTGTGAAATCGAATATAAAAATAATATATACAATTTGGGTAAATTTGATTGAAATTGAGTATGGATAATAGGCGGCATATAAATGAATATTATACATTGAATTAATTTTGTATTATGTGGTATCACAATGTAAGGCAGAGGGTTAAATGAAATGTGAACAATATAAATGATTATGTAAGCTATAGTCCACTAAATGAAATCTGTATATAGTTAACAGCTGGGCAAGTTCAAGAAAAGGATAAAAAATAAAAATAACATATTGCATCTGAAATAAACTATGATAACTATTGTATCATTGCATCTATCTATATACGGATTGCCAAGAAGAGATGATATGCAATTTAGAGGACAAACATATATATATACAATGATTTTCTGGAGCAATATAATTAATTACCATAATACTATAATAACGTCACAAATACATGTAAATACAGCAAATATTGACCCATGTTTATTTATATGCAAGTGTATAAATATATTTAGCTTATATGGTTGAATGCTTGATTAGATGATATTGTCACCTTGGTAAAGAACAAATGTTATAATTAGAAGGTCATGGGAGGGGGGGAGGGCGAAAATATAAGAAAACTAGCATGCCGGAGAGCCAGCCGCTTGGCGTTTCTAATTTATTCTTTTTCCACTCTTTGTGTTTGTTTTGTACACGTTTTATGCCTATTGCTCGCTATGGTTTAAGTGTTTTCTATTTATATGCATTAATATACATGTTTCTGTCAAATCCACAATCAAACGTTCATACTTTGAATTATTCATATTGTCCACATATTTCCATCTGTAAGCTTTTCTATTGTTATTCCTTATGCCACTTGACCTTTTCGAAACAATGCTGTACTGAAAAATTTAGAAGTGTCATTGAGCCATCTCTCTTGCCCTATCAAGAATCGCACTATCCACCATCTGGTATTAAATATCGTTACTCCAAATATGGAAGTGTAAACCCTGTCCTACTTTTCTTACCCAAACATGGCGCAGACTGTTAATATTGCTTCAATGAACTGTCAAGGGTTGGCTGACTTGAATAAAAGGCGTGATGTTTTCCATTATTTAAAAAAAAAGAAACATTCAATAATATGTCTACAGGACACTCACTCGGATAAAAATTCTGAAAGTCAAATTAAAAATGATTGGGGCATGGATGCCTGGGTGAGTCCCTTCCGGTCCAATGCGCGAGGAGTAATATCTTAATTAACAAAAAATTTAATTATAAAGTACACAAAGTAGAAACAGATCCGGATGGTAACTATTTGATTATGAGTCTCAATATTTGCGATACACCAGTCACCTTAGCAAATATATACGCCCCAAACACAGATAAACCCAGCTTTTTCAATAAAATAAATTCCATCATAAGGGATATCGCAAATCCGTCAACAATTATCTGTGGTGACTGGAACTTAGTGCTAAATCAGGAACTGGATACCGAAAATTACAAAAATATAAACCATCCGCAAGCTCGGAAAGTGGTCCTCCAGCAAATAAATGATAATGAATATGTAGATATATGGAGAATAATGCATGAAAACGAGAGACGTTATACATGGAGACGGAAAAATCCAAGACAGCAGGATAGATTGGACTTCTTCATTACATCTACTGATATATTTAATATTACTACTGAATCGGACATTAAACCTGGATATAAAACAGATCATTCTATAATCATCTTGAAATGCAAATTTGCAAATTACGAAAGGGGGAAATCATACTGGAAATTTAATTGCTCCTTACTAAAAGATATAGATTACTTGAATCTGATTAAGGCGGAGATTATGAACACCATTGACGAATATGCCGTATTAGTGTATAATCGCGAAGGTTTATCAAATATTGACCGCTCAATTGTTCAATTCAGTATTGATGACTCACTTTTCTTAGAAACTCTTTTAATGAAAATAAAACTATCACATTTGCCTCACGTAGGAAGAAAGAAAAATTGAAAGAAGAAAATGACATTGAAAAACAAATTGAATCATTGGAAAGGGAGATAGAAAGAGATTTTTTAAATATAAATATTGAAAGATTGAATGAATTAAGCGATGTAAAATCAAAGTTGCAAAATATTCGGAATGAAAATATAAAAGGAATTATAGCTAGAACAAAAGCGCAGTGGGCAGGTATGGGTGAAAAACCAACAAAATACTTTCTGGGTTTGGAAAAAACAAATTTATACAAATAAGGTTATAGCGAAACTAACATTGGATAATGGAAAAGAAGTATTTGACAACCAGAAAATCCTAAATGAACAAAAATTATATTATGAAAAACTTTACACTAACAGAGATCAGATAGATGCAACCGAAATAAGGAATACTCTGGAAACATTAGAAATACCGACACTCAGCACAAAAGAGTCTATTGCTTTAGAGGGTTTGATCACATATAAAGAACTGAGCGAAGCCTTGAAAAATACCAAAAACGACAAAAGCCCAGGCATCGATGGTTTTCCAGTCGAATTTTTCAAAATGTTTTGGAAAGAATTGGGCCAATTAGTTCTACGGTCAACAAATTTAGCGTACACGAAAGGGGAATTGTCGATAACACAAAAACAAGGTGTAATAACCTGTCTACCGAAACCTGGTAAACCCCGAGACAATTTAAAAAACTGGAGACCAATAACCCTTTTAAATGTAACATATAAGTTAGCATCATCTTGTGTTGCAAATCGAATAAAATTAGTTTTGAATAAACCAGGACCAGAGGGGTTTTGTGCCAGGTAGATATATTGGAAAGAATGTAAGATTAGTTTATGATCTTATGCTCTCTACTAAAAATAGTGACATCCCAGGCTTACTGCTACTTATAGATTTCGAAAAAGCTTTCGATTCGGTGTCCTGGAAATTTATTGACGAAGTTCTAAAAGTTTATAAATTTGTAGAGTCCATCAGACACTGGATTCGGACATTTTATAGTAATATTCGTACTTGTGTAGTCCAAAATGGTCACTTGTCAACCTTTTTACAGAATTCACGTGGTTGTAGACAAGGTGACCCTATATCACCATATCTGTTTCTTTTATGTGCAGAGATATTAGGAATTATGATAAGAACAGACAAACAAGTTAAAGGTATAACTATGGGAGATGTAGAATATAAAATAACTCAATATGCAGACGACACTCAGCTAACTCTTGACGGTTCTGCTTCTTCACTTAAACGGTCATTAAACATCCTGCAGCTGTTTTATAAGATAACTGGATTAAAAATTAACATTGATAAAACTAAAGCAATTTGGATCGGCTCTTTGACAGGATCCGAATTAAAGCTGTGTCAAGACGAAAAATTGGACTGGGTTACTGATTTCAATATGCTCGGGGTGGAATTATCTTCTACAAATTTCAATCAAATATGGAAAATCAATTACCTGGCGAAGTTAGAAGATCTTAAAAGAGAACTAAGTAGATGGAAGATAGGCAACTTATCTCTCTTAGGGAAGATCAGTTATAAAATCAATGGCACTATCAAAATTAACTTACCTCTTTCTTGCCTTACCAAACCCACCCGACGAATTTGTTAAAGAGCTTAATTCGATTTTATTTAAGTTTATATGGAATGGAGGAAATGATAGAATAAAAAGGAATATTTTAACCCTTGATTACAAGCATGGCGGACTGAGGATGGTTAACATGACAAACTATATACATAGTTTAAAAATCACATGGATAAAACGTCTTCTTTTCCAGAATAGAAAATGGCAAATATAATAAACAGCGAGTTGTCCGAAACACCGAATTTATGGAACATGGGTGATGACTATCTTAATAAAGTAATTGATAATATATCAAATCCTTTTTGGAAAGACACATTTTTTGCCTGGAAACAACTGCGTGTCAAACTTAATCCAAAATCTATATCAGATATTTTAGACGAACCTTTGTGGCTCAACAGCAAATTGAAACAGTCAATTATTATTAAAAACTGGCTCAAAAATGGTATTAAATACATACGTGATATTGTTAATTTACAAGGGGGATTTTTTGATTTTGTTGAACTAAAAAGAAAATATGGTATCAAAGGAACATTTTTAGACTACACACATTTATTGAAATCGATCCCGAAGCACTGGAAGGATATATTGACAAGAAGTTCTTCAGTTACTGACATGCATTCACCAGTTTTAGGGATTGAGAAAAAAATATTAATAAGGCAAAAAGGAGGTGGTAGAATATTCTATGATGTTCTAAATAACATGGAAAGTACAGTGCAGTCCAAATCCATAGAAGCCTGGAATGAAATCCTGAAGCCATGTTCAGATATAGAGTGGGGGGAAACTTTTGCAAATAACTTTAAAAGTACTCAGGAAACAAAACTCCGTGATTTTCAATATAAAATTCTACACAGAATTCTCTGTACAAATTCTTTCTTGCAAAAAATAGGAAAAAGAAATGATAATCTGTGTTCATACTGCAAAGAAGAAAAAGAAAGTATAGAACATTTGATGATTCTTTGCCCAATGGTTAAAAAAACTGTGGTCTGATATGCAGAGATGGCTAAATGATACAGTAAAAATAAAGTGTTATCTTACAAATGATAAAATAATATGTGGCTGGGATATGCAGCAATACTTGCTGAACACCCTAATGCTAATTGCGAAAAGATATATTTATACCAATAAATTCAAAAACTCGACATTACATATTAATATTCTTCTTCAGAAATTCCAAGAACAATACAGAACTGAGAAACTCGTAGCAAATACAACATTTTCGACAGAGAACTTTTATAAAAAATGGCATATACTAGAAAACTATTTCGTATCCTAATAGTGAAATACAAACGCAATCAGCTCAGATAAAAATGGTTTATATGGGCGCAAAAGTAAAGAAACATTCTTCTCAAATTTATGTGTGTTATGTAAAGATCGTGAAGGCGAGGATGTGGTTTTTATGTACTTCTGTGTTTTTTTCTGTCCATGATGTCCAATATATTATTGTATATGTTTGTAAATGAGTAGGAAAAAGAGCGTTAATAAAAAAAAAAAAAAAATAAAAAAAACAGATTCTGCACAATGTAGATGATGCTGAGCCGTCGATGATGGCTGCCTTTGGTAAAGAGTTGGGTGACCCGCGCATCCGTCTCCGCCATGAGATCATCCAGAACCACCAAGGTGTCGGGTTCCAAATTGGCCAGGTTGGGTAGGCCTTCCACGAACGTGATGTGGGGCATTGCTGCATACGCTTCCTGCCATTCTCCGTAACACCACACGACTCGGGCAATGGGTGGAGTGATCATGCTGTCGGCGTGTTGAAGGAGCTTCCGGACGAAGTGCGTTTTGCCGGAGCCCGTCGGTCCTGCGATGACGCAAGTGAAGGGATGCTGCCACCGAGGGTCCATGGTTCGAGCTGTATGCGCTGTCGTGGTAACCCGCTCTTGTAAATTTGGTACAAGTGAACTGGAGTGGTGGTGGTGGGTACAACGTCGGTCGTCGTTGTCTGTTCACTGCGAGTGATGATGGTGGTGGGTACAACGTCGGTCGTCGTTGTCTGTTCTGTGTGAGGGATGAAATCCGGTGGGTTTTCAGACGTAGTGGGTGTACTTGGTGTAGGTGTGGAGCTTGGTGTGGAGCTCGGTGAGCCTTGTACACGGGGTGTGGTGGTGACTGGGCTCGATACGGGGTTGACTGGTGCTATCTGTAGACCGGTTTCACTGATGGCTGGTGTTCTCAGTTGGTTAAGTAATGTGCTGACATAGGCTACGTCGTAAAACACACCTCCATACAACACACTCAGCAGGGTTAGCAGTATCACCACAAAGCCTACTTGCGCTTTGCGCGTTTTGGGAGACGCTGTGTTCAGAGGCAGCTGCTGTTTGTCCATAGCACTGTGGTCGAACGTGGAATGAAGGATGACGGTAGTGGTGTCTGGCTTTATAGTCGTTTCACCTGGTTGGCAGCGACCCAGGAATTGAAGGAACTGGGCCAGCCTTGCAATTTGACGAAATGAAACAGTTTGCCACGTCGACGTTCCGTTTTCAAAATCTGCTCCACCGTGTAGTAGTCTTGCTGTGATTTTACGACAGGCTGTAATTCCATCTCGTAAAACGTGCCTAGCAGCGGTTCCCCTTGAAGATCTTCCAGTTCATAGACTCGCCGCTGTCAGGGTAGGCGCCGTTTAATCAGGAAGTGCTCATCGCTCCAGTTGGGCAAGTAACTTTTCTCAAATTGACCTTTGACTTTACTGATCCGTACAGGGTCCCCGACCTTATACACCGCCTTCGTCGTTCGCTGCGATTGCCTGGGGTACAAGACACGCCGGACTTGGGCTTCATTGCGTTGGGTCACGGTAATGGGGGCTCTCTGTATACTCCGGTAATAGGCTCGATTGTAACCACTGACAAGTTTCGGGAGAACATCGATGTACCGCCTTGTATTCTTATAGGTGAAATATTTATACATGCGGCCTTTGAATGTCCTGTTGAACCTTTCCACCACGGAAGCCTTGGTCTCGTTGTATGTATGGAAGAAAAACACCTTCTGTTTCTTGAGAAAGGCTTGGAACGGTCTGTTGAGGAATTCCGTGCCTTCGTCGGTTTGCAAATACAAGGTTTGCGCCCGGTCTTGAAGATGACATTGAACGCCCCTATGAGATTCGCCCCCGTTTTCGTCCGGATGGGTACCACCCACGCATACTTTGACAGGATATCGATGCACGTCAAGATATACCGATTCCCATCGTTGTGTTTGGCAAAGGCACTCATATCGACCAAATCCGCTTGCCATTGGGCATCTAGTCCTCTCACGATGACCCGGTTCCGTAGAAAATGGCGACGGACAGCTCGATGTAAGGTATAGGTGTCTTGTCTTCTTAACCAATCTCGGACTTGGGCACGTTGTATCCCCTGGGATTTGGCCGCTCGATAGAGAGCCGACAATGCACTATAAGCCGCCGGACTGTCGGGACTGTAGCATAAGTTATCCAACACCTTCTCCCAGCGCTTCATGGTGACAAAATGATGATGCACCCTGGCTCTATCGTTTATTTATAAGGGGTATATCTTGGGCCGGAGTTTCTTTCTGATTTTCTTCATTGGCTTCCACAGTGTCCATGGTAAATGACCAGTCCAACTCGTCTGATGACCGCTTGATAAGCACTTGATCCACATCTACCACGGCATCTTCCAATGCAGACCATAGATCAGGGTGAAGGGTAAAATGCACTGTACCCCATCTAGCCGAGCCAATTGAGCAAAGAAAAGACCGCCTCGGATGTACACATCGTGACACAAGTGAATGAGGTCGCCGTCCAGTTCACCAGACAACACCCGTTTGAATTTGGTCCAGCCCTCCCGGGACAGACGAATGTGAGCCGGGCACCGTTGTGTAGGGTCCGCATCACAGATGTCTCCCACCTCCTCCATGATATCGACCTTATCCGCATACACGTGCAGGAAAACCTCGGGGGTTAAGCTGAGATACGCCAGTGTTATATGCTCCGCCATGGTCAGTACGTGAATGGTACCAGATTTGACTGTCTCTCGTATTTATAGGGAGAACCCCGTGAGATCAAAGGATCAGGTGGTCATGTCACTGGGCTGACTGAGTCTAGCCGGGTAATCAATGGCATCATCGTCGGGTTCATGGCTAGACAGTTGTTCATTGGGTTCTGCCGCCGATTCTCTCAGGGCACGAGCCCACTCCAACTCGTCTGATGACCGCTCGTCCGGTGTAAACAGCTGGTCCACGATAGGCACCACTTTCTCGAAGGCTATCCACAGATCGGGGTCTAGGGTGAAGCTTCGCGTAGGGTCTTGGTAGCGGCCCAGGCGTGGGAAGAACGGTCCACGGTATACGTAGATGGCATTGTCTATGTGGATGACGTGTCCATCGAGCTCGCCGCTCAACACCCGTTTAAATTTGGTCCAGCCGTCACGGTGTAGCGTAACCGTATTCGATACGGTCTCAGCGGGCGCCCAGCAAATATCTCCACGGTCTTCCACCAGGGTGACTTTATCTTCATAGACGTGTAACCCCACCTGGGGTGTAAGGGGCAGAATGGCTCGTAGGACCGGTGACATGCTTGCTCCAATGTCGAACGGTGAATGACACACACTCTGTCTGACCCTCGTATTTATAGTCAGGTCCCACTGTCAATACCACAGCGCCAGGGTCAATAGGGCACAGACTATTGTGAGGCCAACCAGCCGTCGCTGGTTCCGGCGTGAGCGCTTGTGGTCCATAGCCCGAGCATCAAGGATGGCTGTCATAGTCCAGTAGTGGTGAGTGATGGCACACCTCTCCATCGAGTGCACTCTGTCGAGGACCGCTTCTGTGAACTCGTTCAGGATCTGGCGTCGCCCCTCGTTGTCGTCGCCATCTGCAAACATGGACCGGACCACTGCTCGGTAACCCGTGAGTGAATTAACCACGGCGGCATGCTGTAAAATGCGAGTCGCATAGGGCTGGATCTCCGTCATGGCTCTGCAACCGTAGAAATGAAGGTGTGGGATCCAGAGAGACGTGTTTTATAGACCAGGTCACACATGCGCGCCTAGATGTAGCTCTACGGGTGTAGTCCGTGATACGTACTATTCTGATGGGTTAGTCCAAAGAAGAGAGCAACAATAACAACACAGATTACAGGTCAATCCTTTTATTATGCGTGAACATCATTGGAATGCATGTACTGACCTGTCTGTGGGGGTTTCCCACAATGGCGTTCACCTTCGGGTCTTTCCGGTCAACGTATTCGCCATTTTCCCACAATGGCGGTTATCCGCCATTTTCCCACAATGGCGGTGTATCCGCCATTATCCGCCATTTTCCCACAATGGCGGTGTATCCGCCATTATCCGCCATTTTCCCACAATGGCGGTGTATCCGCCATTATCCGCCATTTTCCCACAATGGCGGTGTATCCGCCATTATCCGCCATTTTCCCACAATGGCGGTGTATCTGCCATTATCCGCCATTGGGCACTTCACGTCTGCGCCTGCATTGGGGTATATGAGGGTCTTCATGCGCGCGCGCGCGCAATGCCGCTCAGTCGTACACCAGTACACCAGTCTCGATCCTCGACTTGGGGATAGTTGAACTGAGTGTGCTAAAAATAGATCACCAGCTAGCGTGCTACAAAAGGGAAGCGGCCTTGCCGTTTCATCAGACACTCTGTCAACCACCAAGATGTTCACTTGCACAACTTGCCAGAAGCAGTTTACTCGCCCAGAAAATTTGCGACGACACGAGTCCTCCATCCACAACGGCGCACGGTATACTTGTATAACCTGCGCACGGTCATTTAATCGGGAGGATCCTTTACTGCGCCACGAACGCTCACTCCACGAGGGCGCGAAGGAACAATGTAATGAATGTGGTCAACTCTTCAAACGACGCAGTCAGTTAAGACGGCATCAGCGTTTGATTCATGGTCCGTCTCTACGGTTTGGGCGACAACTTCCTACTGAAGAGGAGCCGCGGAAGGTGAGACCCAGTGAAGATAAGCCCGGGGAGACGAACGCCATTGGTGATGCGATCACGGAGAGCCCGCCTATACCCACAGTTCAGAAGAGCCTAGATATCCAGCCAGTCCCTAGCATTACTGTTGCCAGTCATACGCCTGACGACATCGGACATTTTCTGGAAGATGCAGTGGATATTCCTAGCGATCTGTTACAGGACGCCCATCCAGTGAATGACATCTATCGGCGCCAATGGCCCATGATACGGCACATTTTCCACCGTGATCGCCCCATTCCAGATATCTACAATTTCCCACTGACCGACCTCACCCGTCTACGCAGCTACGTGGAAGCCATTTTCAATGACCAAGCTACGGTCTTCAGATTGAATGTTGCTTTCGGGTACATCTTACGTCACAAAGAGACGGACCAGTTACGGTATTATTATGCCAGTAATAACGGTCATGTGTTTGACCAAACGCTCACCATCATTAACCGGGCGTCGCTAGAGACGATGCTGGAGAAACTGGACACTGTGGATCCCTTGAGATGGGCACATCGTCAACGCCCCAACACACAATGGGTCGTAGAGAGGGTCACCAATGCTACGTTCTTCGTTACCAAGCTGATCGACCACCCCCATCGGCTGAATGCGTCACCCTTGCACTGATGAATAGCATAACATGCCGTATATACTCTCTATGTCTACATGCTGATCGTTGACTTGAGCTCTGTAAACATTAAATGTGACGGTGCGTTAAATAATAAAACATGATGTTTGATATTTCAATTTTGTTTTGCTGTGAACATACTAAACATACCCAGGGCAGCTCCCCCAGCCTGAGTATGGTGTAACATTGGGGATAATAAACTGTATAAACCTTGCTGAACTTGTTGTTATTCATGACAACCGCTTTCCGCTATACTTGGATGAAATATATACCCCGATGTGATATTGAACATCCGGATCCTACGTCTACGGGAAAATTGGAACTCTTCTGGGTTCGGAGGTAGTTTTAGTGAAATCCGGAAGTGACGTCTGTGCGAACAACCCACACCACCAAACCACAACCATGGTGGGTCACACACACTGCCACGCATCCCCAACATGCCTGCTTTCTATACTACGACCAGACTACGCATGCGCAGAATGGTGACAACGCCCGAGCCGCTAGTCCAACGCCCGAGCCGCTTCACATGGATACCTCATATGAGCCCATCGGACCACTAGTGGCTCCCCTAGTTCCAAAACGTCTATTTTTATACACTTTGGCCACCGCGCATGCGCAGAATGCCGCTATTTCAATCCCACATCCAGCCCATCAGATGCCCCTTCACGAATGCTTCACTTTGATACCTCACTCGACCCCATTGGACCATTAGTGGCTCCCCTAGCTCCAAAACGTCTAGCGGGACCCATACAGGATCCAGTTTTCGACACTAGGTGACCACATCCCGACGAAATGGCCAGTTTTCGACACCGGACGTGCTGCCATCTTGAACATACGTGCCGCCATCTTGGATATGTCCCATAATGCACCGGGTCAAAATACTCGCTTCTGATTGGCTATAGATCCCAAAACGTCTATTTCCATACCCTTTGCCCACCGCGCATGCGCAGACTGGTGACAACGCCCGAGCCGCTAGTCCAGTGAGATGCCCCTTCACGAATGCTTCACTTGGATACCTCACTCGACCCCATCGGCCCATTAGGGACTCCCCTCGATCCCAAAAGGTCTATTTTCATACCCTTTCCCACAATTCCCTGTCTGCGCATGCGTAGAATGGTGACAACGCTCGAGCCACTAGTCCAGTCAGATGCCCCTTCACATAGGCTTCACTTTGATACCTCACTCGACCCCATTGGAACATTAGTGGCTCCCCTCGACCCCAAAACGTCTATTTTCATACCCTTTGGCCACCGCGCATGCGCAGAATGCCGATATTTCAACCCCACACCCAGCCCATCAAATGCCCCTTCACGAATGCTTCACTTTGATACCTCACTCGACCCCATCGGTCCACTAGCGGTCCCTACAGATTGCCGAACACTTCCACGAAAACCCACGGTTTTGGGACTACTTTCGGTCCGCGGAGGCACACCGCATCACCGCCAGACCGCATCACCGCGGAGAAATACATGCCCCCAAGGTCACGCCCCATTCACCCAGACCGGAAGTGACGTCATACCTGCGCACAACACTCCTGCGCACACCGCCACAATACCGCCACATTTTTTTTTCTCGCGCATGCGCAGCGAGGCGCTAGATACTCCATTTGCGTGAACACTACCAACCACCTCGCTGGGGGTCTAATAACACCCCAGCCACCAGTCAGATTTTTGGACCGGATTCGGGGCCTTCGCGCACATCGCCGGCAGTGACATCATATATAGTAAAATAGATGTTTAACGAAAATTTTGATTACTTTTCAAGTCTGCATAATACCTCCGTTGACCTAGCGTTAAAAAGAATTATCTGGAGATAATTTCCCCTGTTTATCTGGACAGTGCATATGAAAAGTAGTTCGCTCATGTGCAACACTAAAGGAGTTGTTTGGTCGGATTCAAACTGAACCGTGCGGTGGTTGGTTTCCCCTAAACGTCATAGCAACGTAGTAAAGGTCAACTTTCGCTATTGGAGGCAGGGATGTTATTGGAGCCTGCGAAATGGAGCATGCGCTGTGGGGAGGTTGGAACACTACTACTCTGGTGGCTCTCGAATACGATCTTTTCACCGTGGTGAACAATGCGGTAAACAATGCAATTCGGTCCTGGACTGCATGGCCGCAAAGGCGTGGCTGTCTTCATGGCGAAAACCCAGAATAACTGAGCCCTTCAAAGAGAATTTCTAGGTTGACAGGCGATTGATTTATATTATTCATTCGCATGTTCACGGCCCATCATTATCTCTTTGCTTTTAAATGGTTAAACCACAATCAGACAATTATCATAATCAATACACGTACATGTCCCATATTGTCTCATGCAGTTGAGATGACAGATGGAACAAACACTAGGCTATACAAATAAATAAATAAATGAAATACGGTATATGATGAACCATCCGATATATAACCATATAGTGGCACACCATCTGTTCGGTCGAGTGTTCCTCATACAGTCGCGCGGAGGACTGCAGCTTACAGTGAGTAACTTACCAATATATTGCCGGAAGGACGCAAAATTGAGAATTGATACTGCGTGCATTTCAACCTATTTGCATAATCCATGCAAAGGATCATTGGTAAATTCAAGATGGCGATCATGCGGGTGTGCCTGAGAAATTGCTTTTTTCATATACAGAAGTGCCTATAATTGTTTTATTTCACCTCGCATAATTATTTCCTAGTTAGTATGGAGCTTATGGGGGAAAAATGCAATCTGTCCGAAATTATCCGTCGTGTGACCGAAGGGTGAGAGGAAGGTCGGACTACCCCTCGCATAATTATTTCCTAGTTAGTATGGAGCTTATGGGGGAAAAATGCAATCTGTCCGAAATTGGGACCGAAGGGTGAGGGGAAGGTCGGACTACCTCACTATAAATCTATCAGCAGGGTTTGATCATCCAAGTACATGCAGCTTATTCCCATAGCATAAGATTGTACGCCTCCTATGCTGTCAGATATTCACCGACTGTTTAGTAGGTTAAACACTATGAAATGGGAGAATGAGTACGGCTATTTACTAGTTCGAATTGTGCCCATGAAATAGTTTTACGCTAAGTTATTTTCATGGATTTTTGATTGTGAGTTATGTCCTTAATCTTGGCTTATATATAGACTAAGTCAACCCTCTCACTTTCTCATATCTGTGGTTAGGGTCTACATGTCACGTTCTGGAGCGGTATTATGCATGTCTTTCCTCTCAAAATGATCATTTAGTTCATAGTTTGGCATAATATACGATATTAACCGAACCATAAGCTGTGATGAAAAGAGGATAGCTTAGGGCTACTTGGGGGGAAATGGACAAAATGCAAATATGCGTATTTCATTTTTAGCTGAGAAGTCAGCCTTGTAAACGGACGAGCAATACATTTGTGAAGGTATACATTACGAATTTTGGAGGTTATTTAGGAGCGACAGATGCAGACACCCTGCTCAAGTTTCGGGTAAGAAGAATTGAGAGCTTTAGGACAAGATAGAAGAAAACAGAAGTTTTAACACCAACAACATCTAATGACAGTGGATAACACGACATAAACATGTAAAGTATAGATATCGTATAGCTTGCATTGTTGAATTTTCAATATAATCCTGAGAACATACGAAAGAACGAACGAACCTAAGGCTAGAGTGCTGAACATTACCACACTATATATTTGGGTCAAGCTCTACCAGAATATGTAAAAAATATAAGATGGTCTCCATGATGACGTCACAGTGAAGTCATTTTCAAAAAAGGCATTTTTGGACGATATTTCTGTCAGATTTCTCGATTTTTGTATTTACATGTATGTGTTTTCTTCACAAAAGCTGCATGATAAAAATATAGTAAATAATAATCTGGTGTGAAATAAAATAGCTTTTGCCCACTCTTCCTTGCAGAAGTTTTAAAGAAAAATCACGAAAACATAACTTTTCTGGTACCCCAGATGGTCGCCATTTTGAATTTACCCATGATCCTCTGCTGGGGGGAGAGGGTATGTAAATAGCTTCAAAATGGAGATTTTAAGGGAGAAAACAACATGGCGGGTGGGGGGGGGGGCTGCGACGGAAAGTCCCCTATCTGACGGGGCGGGGGGGCTGGGGCGGAAAGTGCCCTATCATGACGGGGGTGGGCACTTTCTGCCCCAGACCCCCCCCGGGACGGAAAGTGCCCTATCTGGTGGGGGAGGGGGTTCTGGGGCGGAAAGTGCCCTATCATGCCGGGGGTGGGGGCACTTTCTGCCCCAGACCCGCCCAATTCCCCCAACCCCGATTGTTGCTATTGTAACAAATTGGTGTTACTGTTGAAAATGTTTCAATAACAGATCACAAAATGCGATAGGTTTGTGGATTTTGTTAATATTTGGTATCGGTACCGTACACAATGTTTTAATTGTGGGTGGGAATTTTCACAAAATTCCAAATCGGTAACATTCGAGAGCTACCAGAAATATCATGTTTGTCATTATTGTTTTATTGAAAAACTATTTCACATTAACCATGTGCACATAGGGTATAGGATGTTGATATTGTTAATAGTTCTTTTACTGAATTTTGTACCTTGGAAATTATTTCAAACAGATCATTACTGGAGTTCATTATACCTTGCTGAATAACACATTTTGAGGTATTTTATTTTATAAAATGGGAGATCTTGTGCACGTGAGGTAGGCCTTACATTTGTTTTAAAACATAAGCTTATTATTATTCAAATATTCACCCTCTTCTGTCAGTATTGCATCCACTCTGTTTGAATTATATGTGTGAGAATTTTCAGGTTGTTATCATTTGTTCCTTTTAAGTACCTTATCTGGAACTTTTCCAACAGTTACACCAATTTGTTACAACAGCAGCAACAACAACAACAACAACAACAACAATGTCAGCTAGGTTAGCCTAAGTTTAACGACATGTTTCTTTTGTCCCTCAACTTACAAAGTTACACCTTTGCTCAGTTTCATTGCCCTCTTTTATAATGCTAGCTTTGCAATGCTATGTTTGCCACATCCACACGTATCCGGTAAAATATCGACAGATCGATTTGACTGGGTTCGCGCAGATGGATCTTATGAGACTCCACAATGCTATGTAGAGGATCATGTGCAGGACATGATAGGATAGCATAAAACCTTGTGACCCCTGTCGCTGTCGTTCAAGGAAACCGAGGTTGTACCGGTTTATACACTCTTAAAATGAATGTGTTGTACACAACATTATAAATATCCGAGGAGTGACAACGTTATATAAAGTGTTATATTTGTAACACTCTCAGAAAGTGTTGAGAAAAGTGTAAATTCTACATTATAGTGCTGTATCAAGAGCAATACAACCCTTTACAATGCTGGATTTAGCACTTGTAAAGTGTTGTACTGGATATAACACTTTTTTCTAACACTTTCTGAAAGTGTTACAAATATATCACTATATAATGTTGCCACTCCTCTGACATTTATAAGAGAGTAGATAGGTTGCCTTTCTTGTATATCCATACAATCACAGGTATCGACTGGTATCTCGCTTCGCTGCTGATACAAAACAATTGTCTGATAATTCCAACAGCCTGATTGGTTATCACAGTTGACGTTGCCTTTCATTGGGTCATGATCGCTCCTTCTCCGAGTGGCTGTTTATTCAGACGGGATGTCGAGCGATAAATTCCGCAATGCGGAGAATGAATCTAGATCCAGGCAGAATTTAGCACTTTCCATACAAAGCTTCGTTCCGACGCAAACTCGGGGCAGCGCATGCCAGCTGAACGACTTCCGCCTCGGCTTCGAGCACTGCACGAGTCCACGGTCATTTTCTTGTCCGCCATGTTGGCGAGTAAAACCCATATGTTTTGTATGGATCACATGTTATTATTCGCCACCGGACGCAAGTGATCTGCGGTCACGTGGTCAAAATACGGCCAATCAACCTTTACGCTAAAGTTCACCGTTGAGTCGTGTATTAATATCGTTAACACGCGCCCAGCGCTGTACGTCTTTCCTCCGCAATATAAATCTTCTCATCCACACGCTAATAGCCTTTGTTTCATCAACAAAATATACCCCAGTGTAGGAAAAAGTGCAGAAATGTCGAAATATGGGGTGTTTTGTAGGTAAAGCATGGGATTATGTCCACCCTAAAACCACCCCACACCCCACACCCTCCCAAACTCTTGTTTTAAGGGCCTGGGTGTATAGCTTAGCCATCTTGAGCGCGGGAACGTTTTTGCCATTCTTCGAGCAGAACTATTCTGACAATTAACTGCCCGGAGCTCGCCCTAACTGACGCAGTTACCAGAAGTGTTCCACAGATAACTGAAATAGGCAGCACTAATTGGACGTGATATCAAACAACAGTAAACGAACAAAATGTTAACCTCGTTACCTTAATTAAGCCAATGGCAGTTTTTTTTAGAAAAAAAAGTAAATAAAAGAAAAGGAACATAATTTTCAAATCGAGATCAAAAGCAGTTTAAAATGAAATACACTTATATTGATTATGTTTTCTAAAGACTCCTCTACATGTAGCGTGTGTGTTTGCGGCCTGTAAGTCAACAAGCGCGGTTACTGGACTTGCGTGTAACTCACGAACTGATTGTTTGGATTCTTTACTGCTATCCAAACGCACAATCGCTGGTGAAGTAGATCGGCCTTCGTGCATATATGGATTAGCAGATAAGATCATGGTAGCATTCCCCATTTCAGAGCATGGTACATTTAGATTTCAGCCTTGACCTTCACAGTCTAAATGACATCTGATTAAGGCATAAATCTATAACCTGAACATGTGCGCTGAAAATATAAGACGATTGTACAGGCGGAAATGTGGCAACGATTTGGTGTAAGACTCACGAAATATAACTAACAAAGGATCTACTGCAAGTTGTGTTGTAAGTCTTTTGTCCAGTACCGAAAATTGCACCTGCATTGCGAGGTCTTACATCGAAGCAAGCTTACCAGAAATGTTGTCCGTGTTCAAAACGATCGCGTGTCAAAATAAAGGAAGTTGTAAGTCTAGGTTACTACGGCCATGTAGGCCATGTTTCATAAAGTAAACTTCACTATGAAAGGAATGCATTGTGAAAAGGGCGTGGTGCGCAGTAAATCGGGTTAAATGAAATCCGTCGGGATCAATTTCAGACTGATTTGCGGAGAGTCGCATCAAGTGCGGAACATCATCATATCAACCTGAAATCGAAGTTTTCATTGAAATATTTTGATCTTGCATGAAATTTGAAATCGAATGTTAAATTTCAAATTGTATAATTTTAAATTCGAGTAGATATTGGAATTTGAAATCTGAATTGTACAGGTAAAATTTGCATTTGAACTTTTAAGGTTAAGAGTTGATATTTCTATTATAATTTGAATTTAATTTTGAACATCATTTTAAATTTCAATTTAAAATTTCAATTTAAAATTCAATTTAAACATTCATTGAAACAATTCGTAAGAGAAATTTCTCAGCAAGGGAGGCTGGAACTGTGTTTTATAATTGGCGTGAAATGATCAATTTATTGGGGGGAGGGGGGAGTAGGGACGGGGTGGGTGGGGGTCGTGCAAGCACCCGATTCTAGTACCCCTTCATTTGACAATGCCAAATGTGGGAGTTACATTTTTCAATAGACATTCGTAGGAATTAGAATTATCCTTTTCTGCTTTGTGCTGACTTTCCTGCATGAAATAGAACACCAGACAGCTTTTCGCTCATCCTACCTTAATAACTGGACATGCAATTGTTTACAGTTCCATAGCAACAGATTATTATTTGTGTAAGAGGCTCGCTCGAAATAATACTACTCTTTTTGGTCACGCGTAAACACTTTTGGCCTACATTCCTACATTCACAAATCGGTTACAGCAAAGAGAGGTGTTGGAAACGTACTCTCGAAGCAAAGTGTGTTGCGTTACATTTTTGAGATGATGCTTAGCTTCATTGCTACATAATAAGTGGTATCATGCAGAGCTCACTGACAAGGCATGTGGAGAGATTGGCCATTCTGGGAGTTTGAGAATATTGAACTGAGATGCCGACCGTATGGATGAGCAGGGGATGTAATCCATGTAATACTTCCACGGGGAAGCAGAATTAGCGTCGCCTTATATGGATTATATGGTGTACTCAACTTACTCAGGCTGTTTGGTTTATCATAGAAGGATGGCGCATTGGTGCTCTCGGTGGCTCCTCCTGTCGGAGTACACTAGAACCAGACGGTCATTAGAATATCGCTTACTATCATTGGAATGTCAATACTATTCGCCACGCCGACACAGGACGGGCGCCAAGCGGGATAAATTGCAGGAACGAACACTCGAGTCTATTTCCGAATTTTGCAATCTATGTTTGGTTTTTCAACCATGGCTGGTTTTCAGGACGGTTCTCGGGTAAGTGGATTAGAATCTCGCTGTAAACTTCCGCAGAGGTCGCCGTTCTAAAGCAAGGATTGCGATTTCAGCACTGTTCAGTGAATACCAAGTGGAACTAGCTTCAGATATGACATCTAGTAGTTAGCCTTCCTCCACAAGTTAGTGTGTTGTTAATCTATACTATTAAAAGAGCCTGAAACGTTCATATATCTGTCCGTATGTCTGTCACAGTCCGTCCATCAATAACCCCAGTCCATTCCTGCAGGTAACTCTGACTGTGGGGGGGAGGGATTATTAATTTCCTACCAAGCAGTACCGAGCTCGTCCATAATTACCAGGCCGTACTAATTCAGCACCATGCAGGACCGGCTAGGTCTGGAACTGCCAGGCAGCACTAATTCAGCACCAGACAGTACCTGCTAGGCCCGAGTAGGTCCGGAACTACCGAACAGTACTAATTCCTCGCCAGACAGAATCGGTTGGTCCCGGGTAGGTGCGGAACCGCAAGGCAGTACTAATCCCTCATCATGCAGGACCGGGTAGGTCCGCAACCGCCGGACAGGACCAGGGCAGATGCAGGCAAAAAATTGAGGGAAGATTGAGCCCAACATCTGTAGACTCGCTCCAACGCCAGGCCGCCCTTCCCCTAGGGCTGCCTTGGTCTGAGCCAAATCATTTATTGGTAGAAATAACCCCGCTGAACTGTGTTGAGTAGACAAGGACCCTCAGCTGAAAGTCCAGGCTGAAGCAATAATCGTAGTAAATAATCGTTTTTGGTGACCTAACCTCGCTACGGTACACTTTGGATGTAGTGCTCAACGTTCCCTCAAGTTGTTGCCTGTAGCTTCCCTTGTCCTGTCTGGCGTATCCTGACCTACCCGGAATTACCCGATCCGGTTTAGTGAGGAATTAGTACTGTTTGGCGGTTCCGGACTCACCTGGTACTGCGCGGTGATGTACTACTGCCTGGTCATTCCGGACCTACCTGGTAGTGCTCAGTGAGGAATTAGTACTGCCTGGCGGTTCCGGATCTACCCGGGCCTAACCGATCCTGCTGCCTGGTCAGGAATAAGTTCACCCTGCATGGTGGTTCCGGACCTACTCGGGCGTAACCGTAACCGTCTGGTGAGGGATTACTACTGCAGGGTGGTTTCAAACCTATTCGGGCCTAACCGGTCCTGCCTGTCCTGTCTAGTGAGGAATTAGTACTGCCTGGTGGTTTCAGAACTACTCGGTCGGGCCTAACCGGCCCCTTCCAGGCGAGGAACTAATATAAGGTAGTTCATAATCCCAGCGCAACAGCATCACGGAGCTGTGACAGACCTACGAACGTTTCACGCCGACTCTTTCAACAGTATAGATGTTATCTAATCCTTAATCAAATGCAGCGTTCTGATGTCATAAAATGAATTGACTTCACTGTTTGCGAATTGGTTCATGTGCCAAAAATGGATTTCTAACTCCGCATGGAAATGGAGATATCATATGTACAGGTATTTACATGAGATAATTACTGGTCCCCTGACTAGGTTACATGAACTCTTTGTTGTGACATTAGTTATTGAGATGTACACTGTTAACTGTTAATGTCACAAAAACGACAATGAGAATTTGCAACAGATACGGATTTTATTTTTTTGGAACATCATGATATCTTGGCATCATTGAAAACTGTTGACCGCTTCTCTCTTGCAGGAAACTAGCTTATTCTTATGTATACTATGATTGTCTTTTTGAATTTGGTGCTAATACGGTTATATGGAATACGTAATAGGTCTTTGGATTATGGACGCGGATATTCTTTAATGGACGACGGCTGAATTGTGAATGACGGACTAGACGCTTGTAACTACTAATGACACAATTGTCGTAATTGCGTTATTAACGGTTGAATCTGCGACATAGGAAACATGTGACAATGCTGCAGGCCTATATGATAGTAAATATATATTTTTACTATCATAGGCCTGCAGCATTGCCACATGTCTCCTATGCTCTGCGGCTCTTTAGCAGTTGCTACAGCGCTTAGCCAAGACCCGCGCACTTGAGTACAGAGCAAATTGCGGATTGAAGTAAGATCTCAAAGCGACATATACGATTGGAGAGCATTAATAGTATATTAATTCGCCAAGATCGGTTGTTGGGGGTATAGGCATATATATGGTTGGTCATCCCTGCAACAGTTGTTCGGGCATATGCAGACATAGAGGATGCCTGTAAATATTTTGTACCATGATATATATTATTTATAGGCATCCTATAACACGGAATTACGGCAGGCTTGGCGATTTTATATCATGGTACAAAATATTTACAGGCATCCTATAAAACGGAATTACGGCAGGCTTGGCGATTTTATACCACGGTACACAATATTTACAGGCATCCCTTAATTATTGTGTACCATGGTATATATTATTTTATACCATGGTATAAAATGATGAATCGTGGCAGAGATGGCCAACCATACATATACCCGGTGTATTTTCATATTGGTATTGTTTTATTTCTTTATTATTCTCGAGTTTGCTAGTGTCTTGAGCAAACTGCGGCCATCAGCCATGATCAGCAGGGGTTCGCGTGTTGGTCGTGCTGTTGCCAGGTAAAACCATATGCTTTTGTATTTCGCGTTGAGTCCCGTACATTTGCAAACATCCAAACCGGTCCTTTGAACATTGGCATAGATTTGTTTCCCCGACGACCAAGGTATTATGACATCACTATGTCGCGTTCTGTTGCAGTATCTGCAAGCACCTGTTAATGTACAACGGAGTGGATACACCAGCTGATCGGTGTTGAACATTTGTCGGTTGTTTAGCAAGGCTTCGTCCAGGGAATCCAGCTGGAGGTAAGGGACCATTCAAAATTTATCCTGAGGGGGGGGCCGGTGGAATTTGAGGGGGGGTCACCAATAACTTCGAGCCCTACGAAGGGGGGGTCATGTGTAACTAGACTGTGTGTAGAGGGGGGGTCATCAGTAACTTGATAAATGATGATGATAAATGGACAGCTATTCAGCTAGGATTTCTTGAGCTTCTGTATGAATTTCATGTTTTTAGGTCGAAGAACCAGGTTGGACTTTAGATCAGGAAACACATGTATCAGAACACGGCTTTGTTTGTCCATGGAGCCTATACTAAAACAGTAGGCTCTATGGTTTATCATAAGCCTAAACAGCATACAGTACCATAGATAGACCTATGTTCTGTTAGCATTAATCTCTGTACAAACCTCCTGTAGTGTAGTAGGACATGAGACCGGTAAATGGCTTTATAATCATATTTACTCTTCTCAATATGTATTAAAAGCTAGGCCCCTATTCATACCAGCTAGATTTGAGTTACTACACAGTGCATCTAGCAAATCCTTTATCTAAACACATCCAGGTGCAGTGCAGCCTGGACATTGTGGACATTGACTAGCTAAATGAATATAGCCTGCATTTTGAGACTGAAACAAACCATTCAATAATTTATGCTGCCCCAAAGTTGAAGAAATAAATTGTGGCGTACTACAAGACAAGTTGTACTGACGGTAGTTAATGTCATGATGAGGATAATATTATAAAATATAATAATTTTAATAGTTTTATAATAATAAAACACCGTCTATTTTTTGCAGGGTTTTTGTAGCGAAGCCGACATGATGAATGCATGAAATTTATCTCTGTGTCAGTATAACAAACATAACCTCATTGTTTCCCTGAGCGGTTGTATGTAGTATTATCTGTCATCATGATGCAGTATGACATAATTTTATCTCAAACCGGTGAATGCGAATGAATACATCATACAGAATGTAATCTCCCAGCTTCTCGCAGTTTAATGTTGTACTGCAGAACTGTGTCCCGTTCCCTGTCACTTTTTCATATGTATAATACCATACCGCGAATCACTTTATCAACGAATAGCTCTTCATGTTATTAACGTGTTTTCAATCGGTCTTAATATAATTCCACACTGCATCATTTAGTGCCCCTGGCTATGTTGGAATGGTGTACGGACATTTCCCCCATGGACATTTCCCCCAGTGGGCATTTGCCCCAGTGGACATTTCCCCCAGTGGACATTTCTTTCACCCTATATTTTTAGGTTATTTTGAACATGGTTTTTGAATAATTTTGTAATAACGCAATTTGTTTTTTCTGTATATAAAGATATAAGGATTTCCAGATGTTTTACGATAATTGAGTCACAAAGTGATAAGTTATTATACATATACACAGTATCTATCAGTCAGCACATTTTAAAACAATATAAAAGATGTATACATGGTATATAGCGTAACATTAACTGTTCGTAGGTCGGTGTCATGAAGCCATTTGATGAGAATAAAACCGAACTGAAGTGAAAACTGAGGTAAAAAATATAACAAAATAATATTGTTAAAAAATACATCTTTTATTTTACCACAATGTGATATAATGTTTTCTTAAAATGTTAAAATATATATATGTATATGATTTATATGTTATCACTATGTGATCCATTTTATTGTTTAAAAATGTGCTATAAAATATATGATGTGCCAAATTATTTAAAAACTATGTTCAAAATAACTTAAAAGTATAGGGTGGGGGAAATGTCCATTGAAGGAAATGTCCACCGGGGGAAATGTCCATGGGGGGAATGTTCGCTGGAGGAAATGTCCACTGGGGGAAATGACCTGGATTCGTTGGAATTGGGCGTGTGTTTGTGGTGAGATGGGGGGGGGGGGTCATTGATAAATATGGTATCAGGTGAGGGGGGGTCACTGGTAACCTTCCAGCCAAAGGAGGGGGGGTCACACATAACTTAGGGTCATCAGCTGAATTTCCATCGGCCCCCCCCTCAAGATAAATTTTGAACGGTCCCTAAGATTAGAAGAGATTTGACTGATCTATGGAAGTTTACATTGGTTTTCAACATGGAGTCTATAGAAGAGGCTTCATGGGTTCAACAATACGAAGATCAGTTGTAAATTCAATCATACAAATTTATGCCTGATAAAATTTTTGTAGGTTCAAGATAGTCGGCAAATCTGAACCTATCCTGTGGGGACTACGAGATATAGGGTGTTAGAGGATTTCATGGTAGTTTACCAAGATATTTTTTCAGTGACAAAAAGTTAAACGCCTAGACTGAATCAAAACATCAAAGGTAACTTCGCTCCTGTCTCAAGTTGCCAACTTCTAATAATATTTTTATTTTATTTGATGTGTTTCTATGATTGTCATTGGTTGAGTGACTGTTCGAAAGCCCATCACCCAATCAGAGATCAGCCGGACAGTCGAAGTTATCTTTCATGTTTGCAACTTCAGACACAACTAAAGCTGTTCAATTCACACTCTTAATTGTCATTACGAAGTGATAAATCGAGGGAAACGTGAAACTGAAGCGAATGATGTAGCAATTTTGTGCTAAAATGTGTTAAACACAAAATGTTTTGTGTTCAAATCTACATGGTTTTGCGTTGAACTTCATTTATCAACACAGTGTGGCCTTGTATTCCCATTCTGATTGCTGCTGTTCGTTGAAACGTTGGACTCCCATAGATCACGTAGATAACCGAGAAAAATAGCGCATTCCCTTGATAAAAGCTTGCTCAGCAATCGACAATTGTACACTGTTCAACGTCGATAAGCTGTTTAAAGGTTATCGTCTCTGTTGGCCAACACAGTCGTATCCGGTTGATATCTGGTGTGTTAGGGGGAAGGAAGAGTAGGCTACACGGAACCCTATCAATTCGGATTTAGTGATTTCCCTATAGATTCTGTATCGTTTGATCTAATTGACTGTTGAAGCGGTTTTCAAAAACCGTCTGGTTGGCATTTGGGCGAATGCAACAAACTCCATATGGTTTAAGGATAGCTTTCCCCTTAGAGGCAGTTTTTGCACCTTCGTGACAATTTGTCGTCTGTATCAATAAATATACAAGATAACCATAATAAACTATATATTTTATGAAAGCATGCATCGTAGGGATTCCAAATATATGATTTGTATAACCGACGCTGCTACTGTGTAGAAAATATTCCGATTTAAAAAAATGAAAACGATAGCGTCCATTTTTCAATTGAAATTTCATGAAAACTGTTGGTCTTGTTTCAACTTTGGAGGTATACCTTGATAGGAGACAATTCGAACTAGTAAACTTTATCTCATTTTTTAAAAGATTTTGCCTGGTTTTGTTTATACAGCTATTTTACTAAAATAAATTGAAAAAAAACGTACTATTTTACGGTCGTTTGTCTTAAAAGTTGAATAATTAAAAAACTAATCCGAACTTACAAAAAGTGAGATAAAGTTTACTAGATCACCTTATAAGTAACAAGCATGCCAAATTTCAAAAGCGTAGCATAGATACTTTTCGAGAAATAAACGTTTAAATCTCGGATTTTGTACAAAAATGAAAAGCTAGAAATCGGGCAAAATGTGTCCAGCTATACATCTGATGAATTAATCCAATTTTTTTGCTTGAATTCTATTGTCAAATACATTTTTAATCTGTCTAATGGGACCTACTCGAATTCCGGTTCATTCTGGATAACTATTACACTAAGTTTTTTTCATCAAGGCGGTTTAAAGTCTAATTTAAACTTAAAAAACTTGCCAAAACTTGTTCAACTGAGAATTGTTCACACCTGTGTGCATCACTTCACGGCGGGTGTCTGAGTGAAGTGTCACTGTTGTAATTAGAAACAAAAAATACGGATGTTTGCATGGTTTTGCATGTAAATAAGTAGGACTAATAGATAATTAGCTTACCATAATACTGCGGAAATGAGTTTTGGAAAGGAAAATTTAACAGACAAAAATAATAGCAGCCAAGCCCAAGCTAAGGCAATCTGTTTAATTGTTCCAGTGCGTTGGAAACAAAATTTTTAATCCTAATATTGAAGCACTTCTATTTATAATTTTGATTTCATAGGAAATAGTGAATATTTGAATGAAGAAATAAATGACCAGTTTTTAACCTATAAGGAGACAGCTCTCCTTAATGGGTGAGTATAGGTCTGTATATCAATTTCTGACTTGCTGATATGCTCCAGTTATAAAACAAATTTTACCTCTCCCGATGAGTAAGCGATTTGTGTTCAGTTCGTGCCTGGGAGAAGCATTCAGCCGTCGGTCTTGTGTACGTAAAGGTGTGATCGGTCCAACTACCGTGGTGACGTATACTTTCAACATCCGTCACCATGGAGGTGTTGTCGTGTGTAAGCTGTATACCCTTTGCTAGACTGGTCTCATTATCCCACCATACATCTTCGCATATCCAAGTCGAACACTACACGTGTTGCCTGTTAACACATTATCTGATCAGAATAGGGGTTTGGTGATGTCATAGTTCTATAAATATTCCGTTGTCCATATTAGGAGAAGTGTAATGTATGACCTCTTTAAAGTTCATATTTGATTGGCTATTCGAAAGAAATTACCATCGATACAACCACCACTTGCCATATTTGGAAATCACACAAGCAGACATCAAAGAAAATTCTCGCTGCACGGTGTTAGCAAGCTCTCATCTTGATTGGCTATATGACATCACGTGCGTTTCCCGGTTTGAACAATCTACTCTATATTCGCTGGGTCAAGGTAAATGACGGAATGTTAGTGTGGTATTTTAACTTGAAATTTGAAGATGCCCGCCATATACATGTAGTATCCTAGCAGTGTAGAAGTCCTTAACATCGCACTGCAACGTTAGGGGTCGACATGTCGACCCTCAACACCGCATTGGACAAACTATCCACATGATCGACCCATAACGTCGCATTGTGATAAGGATCGACATGACGGCCCTTAACATCGCATTGGACAAACTGTCAACATGATCGATCCATAACGTCGCATTGTGATAAGGATCGACATGACGGCCCTTAACATCGCATTGGACAAACTGTCAACATGATCGATCCATAACGTGGCATTGTGATAAGGATCGACATGACGGCCCTTAACCTCGCATTGGACAAACTATCAACATGATCGATCCATAACGTCGCATTGTGATAAGGATCGACATGACGGCCCTTAACATCGCATTGGACAAACTGTCCACATGATCGATCCATAACGTCGCATTGTGATAAGGATCGACATGACGGCCCTTACCATCGCATTGGACAAACTGTCAACATGATCGATCCATAACGTCGCATTGTGATAAGGATCGACATGACGGCCCTTAACATCGCATTGGACAAACTATCAACATGATCGATCCATAACGTCGCATTGTGATAAGGATCGACATGACGGCCCTTAACATCGCATTGGACAAACTGTCAACATGATCGATCCATAACGTCGCATTGTGATAAGGATCGACATGACGGCCCTTAACATCGCATTGGACAAACTATCAACATGATCGATCCATAACGTCGCATTGTGATAAGGATCGACATGACGGCCCTTAACATCGCATTGGACAAACTGTCAACATGATCGATCCATAACGTCGCATTGTGATAAGGATCGACATGACGGCCCTTAACATCGCATTGGACAAACTGTCAACATGATCGATCGCATAACGTAAGGATCGACATGACGGCCCTTGTCGAAACTGTCAACATGATCGATCCATAACGTGGCATTGTGATAAGGATCACATGACGGCCCTTAACCTCGCATTGGACAAACTATCAACATGATCGATCCATAACGTCGCATTGTGATAAGGATCGACATGACGGCCCTTAACATCGCATTGGACAAACTGTCAACATGATCGATCCATAACGTCGCATTGTGATAAGGATCGACATGACGGCCCTTACCATCGCATTGGACAAACTGTCAACATGATCGATCCATAACGTCGCATTGTGATAAGGATCGACATGACGGCCCTTAACATCGCATTGGACAAACTATCAACATGATCGATCCATAACGTCGCATTGTGATAAGGATCGACATGACGGCCCTTAACATCGCATCGGACAAACTATCAACATGATCGACCCATAGCGTCGCATTGTGATAAGGATCGACATGACGGCCCCTAACATCGCATTGGACAAACTGTCAACATGATCGATCCATAACGTCGCATTGTGATAAGGATCGACATGACGGCCCTTAACATCGTAATGTACATAATATCGACATGATCAACAATTAATATCACTATCTCTGCTCAAACGTTCCAAATGTATTTTTAAAGATCGAAGTATAAGGAATAAGATTTTTTTATGATTTCCAGATTTCAATCTTTTTGATTGAGAACTGATTGTCACGCTAAACGATTTATCTGCGAAATGCAGCTTTCTACGAACTCAACTGTTAATATACGTCTTGTTCCGGGCATATCAACCGCTTATTCATATAGTACAAAACACTGTACAAGGGTCAAATCTTTAAGCCAGCTGCCGAAATATGTCCGTGTCCAACCACCTCGCTGGGGGTCTAATAACACCCCAGCCACCAGTCAGATTTGAAAAAATTAAAATGAAAACGATAGCGTCCATTTTTCAATTGAAATTTCATGAAAACTGTTGGTCTTGTTTCAACTTTGGAGGTATACCTTGATAGGAGACAATTCGAACTAGTAAACTTTATCTCATTTTTTTGAATTTTTTGCCTGGTTTTGTTTTTACAGCTATTTTACTAAAATAAATTGAAAAAAACGTACTATTTTACGGTCGTTTGTCTTAAAAGTTGAATAATTAAAAAACTAATCCGGACTTACAAGAAGTGAGATAAAGTTTACTAGATCCCCTTATAAGTAACAAGCATGCCAAATTTCAAAAGCGTAGCATAGATACTTTTCGAGAAATAAACGTTTAAATCTCGGATTTTGTACAAAAATGAAAGGCTAGAAATCGGGCAAAATGTGTCCAGCTATACATCTGATGAATTAATCCAATTTTTTTGCTAGAATTCTATTGTCAAATACATTTTTAATCTGTCTAATGGGACCTACTCGAATTCCGGTTCATTCTGGATAACTATTACACTAAGTTTTTTTCATCAAGGCGGTTTAAAGTCCAATTTAAACTTAAAAAACTTGCCAAAACTTGTTCAACTGAGAATTGTTCACACCTGTGTACATCACTTCACGGTGGGTGTCTGAGTGAAGTGTCACTGTTGTAATTAGAAACAAAAAATACGGATGTTTGCATGGTTTTGATCAGTTTTGATCAGTTTTGGAACCCTCAACATCGCATTGGACAAACTATCCACATGATCGACCCATAACGTCGCATTGTGATAAGGATCGACATGACGGCCCTTAACATCGCATTGGACAAACTGTCAACATGATCGATCCATAACGTCGCATTGTGATAAGGATCGACATGACGGCCATTAACATCGCATTGGACAAGCTGTCAACATGATCGATCCATAACGTCGCATTGTGATAAGGATCGACATGACGGCCCTTAACATCGCATCGGACAAACTATCAACATGATCGATCCATAACGTCGCATTGTGATAAGGATCGACATGACGGCCCTTAACATCGCATTGGACAAACTGTAAACATGATCGGTCCATAACGTCGCATTGTGATAAGGATCGACATGACGGCCCTTAACATCGCATTGGACAAACTGTCAACATGATCGATCCATAACGTCGCATTGTGATAAGGATCGACATGACGGCCATTAACATCGCATTGGACAAGCTATCAACATGATTGATCCATAACGTCGCATTGTGATAAGGATCGACATGACGGCCCTTAACATCGCATTGGACAAACTGTCAACATGATCGATCCATAACGTCGCATTGTGATAAGGATCGACATAACGGCCATTAACATCGCATTGGACAAACTATCAACATGATCGATCCATAACGTCGCATTGTGATAAGGATCGACATGACGGCCCTTAACATCGCATTGGACAAACTGTCAACATGATCGATCCCTAACGTCGCATTGTGATAAGGATCGACATGACGGCCCTTAACATCGCATTGGACAAACTGTCAACATGATCGATCCATAACGTCGCATTGTGAAAATGATCGACATGATGGCCCTTAACATCGCGTTGGACAAACTGTCAACATGATCGATCCATAACGTCGCATTGTGATAAGGATCAACATGACGGCCCTTAACATCGCATGGGACAAACTATCAACATGATCGACCCATAACGTCGCATTGTGAAAAGGATCGACATGATGGCCCTTAACATCGCATTGGACAAACTGTCAACATGATCGATCCATAACGTCGCATTGTGATAAGGATCGACATGACGGCCCTTAACATCGCATTGGACAAACTGTCAACATGATCGATCCATAACGTCGCATTGTGATAAGGATCGACATGACGGCCCTTAACATCGCATTGGACAAACTATCAACATGATCGATCCATAACGTCGCATTGTGATAAGGATCGACATGACGGCCCTTAACATCGCATTGGACAAACTGTCAACATGATCGATCCATAACGTCGCATTGTGATAAGGATCGACATGACGGCCCTTAACATCGCATTGGACAAACTGTCAACATGATCGATCCATAACGTCGCATTGTGATAAGGATCGACATGACGGCCCTTAACATCGCATTGGACAAACTGTCAACATGATCGATCCATAACGTCGCATTGTGATAAGGATCGACATGACGGCCATTAACATCGCATTGGACAAGCTATCAACATGATTGATCCATAACGTCGCATTGTGATAAGGATCGACATGACGGCCCTTAACATCGCATTGGACAAACTGTCAACATGATCGATCCATAACGTCGCATTGTGAAAATGATCGACATGATGGCCCTTAACATCGCGTTGGACAAACTGTCAACATGATCGATCCATAACGTCGCATTGTGATAAGGATCAACATGACGGCCCTTAACATCGCATGGGACAAACTATCAACATGATCGACCCATAACGTCGCATTGTGAAAAGGATCGACATGATGGCCCTTAACATCGCATTGGACAAACTGTCAACATGATCGATCCATAACGTCGCATTGTGATAAGGATCGACATGACGGCCCTTAACATCGCATTGGACAAACTGTCAACATGATCGATCCATAACGTCGCATTGTGATAAGGATCGACTTGACGTCCCTTAACATCGCATTGGACAAACCGTCAACATGATCGATCCATAACGTCGCATTGTGATAAGGATCGACATGACGGCCCTTAACATCGCATTGGACAAACTATCAACATGATCGACCCATAACGTCGCATTGTGATAAGGATCGACATGACGGCCCTTAACATCGCATTGGACAAACTGTCAACATGATCGATCCATAACGTCGCATTGTGATAAGGATCGACATGACGGCCCTTAACATCACATTGGACAAACTGTCAACATGATCGATCCATAACGTCGCATTGTGATAAGGATCGACATGACGGCCCTTAACATCGTAATGTACATAATATCGACATGATCCACAATTAATATCACTTTCTCTGCTCAAACGTTCCAAATGTGGTTTTAAAGATCGAAGTATAAGGAATAAGATTGTTTTATGATTTCCAGATTTCAATCTTTTTGACTGAGAACTGATTGTCACGCTAAACGATTTATCTGCGAAATGCAGCTTTCTACGAACTCAACTGTTAATATTCATCTTGTTCCGGGCATATCAACCGCTTATTCATATAGTACAAAACACTGTACAAGGGTCAAATCTTTAAGCCAGCTGCCGAAATATGTCCGTGTCCAACCACCTCGCCGGGGGTCTAATAACACCCCAGCCACCAGTCAGATTTTTGGACCGGATTCGGGGCCTTCGCCCACATCGCCGGAAGTGACATCATATATAGTAAAATAGACGTTTACCGAACATTTCGATTACTTACCCAGAAGCGTGTTATCCGAATTATCACTTTGTCAAACAAACTTGAACATACATTGCCGCTATTCCAAAAACTAAATATTCTCCCATTACCTCAGTTGAACCGATTTCTATCTCTTACCTTTGTCCATAAATGCCTGCTTCATCCTGAAACTACACCTATCTCATTTCACAATTATTTCACAAGATTAACTGCAATCCATAACTACGGAACTAGGAGTCAGCAGCTAAATCTATATAGGCCTCTATACTCATCCAATTTATCATTTTATACAATAAAATTAATGGGACCACGGGAATGGAACAAGCTACCCGCGTCACTAAAAACCATTATGTCAACTTCCTTGTTTAAATCAAGACTAAACACCAATTTATTCGAATCAATATAACCCGTTTCCACGTTTTAACATTTCACTATAATTCAGTATAGTCTTCATTTAGCACCAACTGCCCGTGTCATGGATATGAATATATATATGTATATATACAGCCAATTACTAATTTTATATCTCAGATCAACTTAACTTTACTTTTCTTGGGATAGAACAAGCCCCTTGGGGTTTTATTCCCGCCGAATTTAATGTTTACCTTTGTAAATCAACTGTGTAATTGGTGAATAAAATTTCATTCATTCATTCATTCATACTTTTCAAGTCTGCATACTACCTCTGTTGACCTAGCGTTAAAAAGAATTATCTGGAGATAATTTTCCCTGTTTATCTGGACAGAGCATATGAAAAGTAGTTCGCTCATGTGCAACACTAAAGGAGTTGTTCGGTCGTATTCAAACTGAACCGTGCGTTGTTTGGTTTCCCCTATACGTCATAGCAACGTAGTAAAGGTCAACTTCCGCTATTTGATGGCAGGGATGGTAATGGAGCCTGCGAAATGGAGCATGCGCTGTGGGGAGGCTGGTCCGTGTCCATAATCAAAATATTTTATTCGCGCTAAAAGCAACCATATAATAAAATGTGATTGTTCTACACACGCTATATTCTTTCAAATCAGAACAGTAAGCCCGTTCTGCAGTAATGATCATTATCGGTATTCCTTGAACACTTCCTAGTCCGACGATTTCTTGTGTAGAATTTATGTACCATTATGGCTTTGATTGTGATTCCTCATGTAAGCGCCATGAGGATTTTACATTGTACTCATTCATCCATTTGACCTATGCGAGTCCTGAGTTAGTTACACTGTCGATGTAATGCCCCTGTCGATATATTTTCGGATTTTATGCAGATATAACCCTACCAGGACTGCTCAATTTTCTGTCCTATGGCCGGAACAATTGAAAACTGAAACCTGACTTATGGCTTGCCCTGTTGGGGTCACTTAGAGCCCACTCGCATGAACCCACGAGCAAGGAATCATGGGTAAATTGAAAACAGTATAACATATAAACAGTAAATCTTGTCCTTTTCATGAAGGGGATGGAGGTAGAAGTGTGGTGGGTTGACCTTGTACCATATGGTGGACCATGGATCAGAAATTACATGGCTGTGACCTCACTTAGGAAGTCGGAGCAACTAGGGTTGGAATGGGTGCATGTCGGTTTTGATCTTGTCTGTAAAGTGGGTACATGTGGACCATGCAGGCTGGGTTCTTTTTTCACAGTAGAAATGAAAAGAAAGCTCGGAAAGAATTACCCAAAATAAAACGTACATAATGGCTAAGCTAACCTTCTGTGTCTTGGCGTGAGCATTTTTTTTTATGTCATTTCTTCATCCTCGAAGAGTTAGGGAAAGCGCAGATACGATCGGATTGGGTGCACACTTGGGACTACAAACACGCCCAGCCTTTAGTGACTAGTCATTGAAACAAGTTACCAGTACTATTAGTGCTGACTAAGTGGCATGTGGGGCTGAACAGGATCATGTGTCGCAGGCCCAGTGATACGCACACGCGCTCTTGAGAACTAATAGAAAAGGGCATTTTCGGATTCATATGGGATTTCTTTGGGGAAATGTGGGCCGTACTTGGTTCATTTATGTTGTTTGTTGTCCTGTTAATGTCTAATGGTGCACAATAAGACTGGGATGCTGACCATGAACCAATGATACAGTAAAATGTGATCCTACGCTCAAAGCTATTATGAACACGAAGAGTCACTTGGAAGAGGATATATTGAGTTACCGCTCAAAGAGGCTCTGAAAAATGCGGTCAAGATGCGGAAATATTGAAAGCCGCAATTTTGAAATCGCAGATTGCGATGTTAAGGGCCGTCATGTCGACTCAACATCGCAAGCCTCAACCCTATCTGGCTTGGATGATTTGAGGTGTACCGCAGCCTGGAGGCGCATTTTTTACCAATTTTTTTGTCCGATTCTTCCTGGGGAGGGGGATGCCCAAGGTCAGGTAAGGTTGAAGGGCCAAAATATCGACCGGGTCGACACTTAACATCGCAAGGACAAGTGCGATGTTAAGGACCGTCATGTCGATCCTTAACGTCGCATTGCGATGTTAGGGATCGATGCGATGTTAAGGGGTTATACACAGCAGTGTTAAACTAAGAACCGATATCTGTATTCTCGCTGCCACCGTGTACCATCACATCGTCTAGGTGGAAGGTTGGGTGGGTTCAGGTTCCTGTTGCTTCAATGCATTTTGCTGAGAAGCAACAGGAACTTGATATGGTATCTGCGAGTTAGAATTTCAACTAAGGGAGAGAACTCCTGTAATCGATATTTGTGCTTTGTTACTGTTTTTAGCAACTCTTAATAAAAATCTCCCCTTTTGTTACTGTTACTTTTGTTGAGGAGCAGTTTTGAGCGTTCTTGGAATCGTCACGTTAATACAAATTGTGTTTTTGTTATTGCTTATTGTAGCTCGTCATAAAAAATAATAACGTTACTCAAATTCGTAATAATACTGTTCAGGGACTACTAAAATCAATTTCTGAACATAGTACTTTAACAGCGTATCCGATATTTTCTAAATGGTTATTGTAGTTGTCTATACTATCACTTGACCAGCCAAAAAAACCAAACAGATTCGAGGCATGTGATTGTCAGAATTAAAAAAAATACATAAAAATTGATCCCGTGCAAGTTGCTGATAATAAACCACAGAGCGTGTTCTATTTCCTCTAGTTAAACACTTTGATCCTTGTATGATAACTTCGCACGTGGACTACCGTAGATTGAGTCATACGCTCGAGGACGTTCATATAAATTTTGGGCGTATTGTCAAACGGCTGAACCTGATGTACTAGTTGAAATTAAGCCTTGAAGGCTAAGGGCATTATATCCAGGTGTGGAAATCTGACCAGAATCTTTAAAATCAGGTGAGAATCTTAACCATGGACTTATTTCGTGCTTACCACAGTTCCGATCGTCTTTGTCAATAAGAGCTATGCATGTTGCCCTCTAGGTTAAAGCTTCAAACTGTCGCATACGGCATACCTAGAATATAGAATGGAGCCTAGCTTCTGCTATAGCATTCGATTTACATTACCGGAATACTGTAATTGAGACGTAATAAATACTTGATATCGGTGACTGCTGAACGCGACGTTAAACCGGATTCCCCCCCTCCCCCCCCCCCCTTTTTTACCACGAAAACTCTATATGCATTATTCTGATAGTAGAAAGCTATATTTTTGTCCAGGATTACAACGGTTGATCGTGCATGGGTTCTACATTTACGTGTATGAACTTGCTTAGATTTGAATGTATTTCTTTACATAACTGATCCTACCAAACCTTTTCAAACGTCACTTTTTTATTATGCCTTTATCAACTGGAATGAATAAATACGCGGTACCTACATTTTATTCTAATTTCGACCTAGATATTTTTGTTGTATTTCGTATTTCTAAATACCGGTACATCACGCGGCCTTCTCTCACCAAAGGTTTGCAGTTTGATTTATGACTTTGACCGCCTTCAAAATATGTCGATGACCCATTAGTGCCAGCTTGATCTTAAATGTTCAGTTCGACGAAATATTGTTTAAACCAGGAAAGATCGAGATTTAACATGAGCATGATGAAGTGCTTGGTTAAACATGGGATACATTATAACTTTATACTATGTTAAACAAAATGAAAGGGATCAAATACAGGTTAGAAACCGCTAAATAATCGTCTAACTTTAATATGTAGTAAATTGACTGAGCACATCTTAAGAAAACTATATTCCCTAATATTCGCAGCCACAAATGACCTACCACACCAGCTAGCCTATGGCAAGCCGTTTCAGTATTTAATCGGTTATTCCACATATGTTGAAAGGTTTTGCACATATGTACAAAAGAATTCCACATATGTGTAAAAAACAGTTTTTAGACATATGTGCAAAAGTTTTACACATATGTGCAAAAGTTTTACACATATGTTGAAAAGTTTTACACATATGTGCAAAAGTTTTACACATATGTAAAATAAATTAACTATTTCACATATGTTGAAAACTTTTGTACATATGTGCAAAACTTTTCCACACATGTCAAATAAAGTGTTTTTCCACATATGTGCAAAAGTTTTGTACACATGTTAAATAAATGCCAGGAGAGTTAATGGAAAGGAAATGGACTGCTCCCTGTGGTATAATCTCTCTTGAATGTTTGTTATCTAACGACCATTTCAAAATGCTTACATTTACAACAGTTTCCTTTGTGAATTCTTTGCGGGAGATCATTTGTGTATTAGGCCTTTAAACAGCCCTGGTGTTACTTAATATTCTTCACTGTACCGGTACACAAATAATGCAACATATGTGTATTCCATTGTCTTCCTGATTACACACCAACCCCTACTATTAAGGTCCGTGTAACCTTGCACAGTTCAATTTTCGTTTTTCGTTTTTCGTTTCTCAAAATCAAAAATTGAAATTTGACCGTCAATTTTCAATTTTCGTTTTTTGTTTCTGTAATCTCAAAATCAAAAATTGAAATTTGACCGTCAATTTTCAATTTTCTTTTTTTGTTTTTGTGTTCTGAAAATCAAATTGAAATTTGACCGTCAATTTTCAATTTTTGATTCTGGGATTACAAAAACAAAAAACGAAAATTGATATTTGACAGTCAATTTTCAATTTTCGTTTTTCGTTTTGCTTCACGCAAAAATGAAAATCAAATATTGAAAATTGCCTCGACTTGTCCGTTTTTCGTTTTTTGATTTTAACTTTGACGTATCAATGTTAAGTTCGCATGTGGACGGGTTATCATGTCACTTGCGGTACGACGAGTAGAATAGAAAACGCAAATCGTGTCCTATAAGAGGTGTGGCGCGTGAGAGGCATGTGGCCCACCAGGCCATCCTCGGGAGCCAGTGTATTGATCGATTTGTTAGGGTATCTATACATTGCCTTGGTTAGTTGCACACGGTAGTTCTGGATAAAAAAAAGATCAAGGGGTATCCTCTAAATCAAACCAATTATTGAACAGGTTCAGCTAGCTCATTACTCCAATCCACTAACTGGGCGGTTTGAGATGCGACATCGCTGGCATAACTTTGATGTCACGCTGAACTCGACATCGAGAGTCAAGGCAAAAACCGCCGGCTTCGGATACCGACATGCTAATTCAAAATAACCTCGGGGGATGAAATGTTCGAGATTGAGGCAACGACTCAAGAACTCACTCGAATCACCAAAAATATCCAGGTAAACCCTGTGCGGGGATTCACGATTTACCTGGATTTGTGAAAATGCACCAGACAGGTCTGGACAGGTCTGGATATGTGGCATCCCGCTGTTCTCAATGGTTATTGGCATTGAGGCCTGAGCCAATCAGAACGCAGTCTTAGATTTTCTCATTTCTAAAAATAGATGTTTAGAGCGCTAAAAAGCGAACAACATTCATGCAGACAACCGCTATTTGCTATTGATTTGAAATATAGTATTTATAAAGATACCAACAAAGATTTAATACCAATAAGAATAAGCATCGCGGTGATGGACCGCGAAATCCGTACATGGCAAGCGGCCCGTAAACCACCATTTCAAACAAGCACACAATCGCCACGTTTGATGTCAGACGTCTGAATGCTTCAAAGCTTCAGGTCCAATCTTCATTCTCTATTTTTGGGACCTGGATCGTTGGAGCGTTCAGATGCTCGTCAACGTTCAGCGTCAAAAACGCTTCAACGCTTTAAGTGTGGGTGTCAAACGCTTCAACGAATCGACGCTGGAAGTTCCTTTGGGGGTTATGATTAGTGTACCCACGTATTTATTATACTACCCTAATTTAATGAAACTCCCATGTGTATCAACCCTGTTGTTCTCCATATAATGCTTCACACCTGCTGCACGATTGCCTACTCGCTTCTGCACATGCGCAGTTGACCCATTATATTCTAGCTCGAATGCCTGGCTCCAGGGATCTATAGTGTAGTGAAACTCCCACATCTTTCCCCCTACTGTTTTTTTCATATTATGCTCCAGACCTGCCTAAACAATCCGATTTGCGCTTTCCCTACTACTCCGCGGACCGAAAGTGACATCATAAGTCTTGCGCATGCGCAGTTAACATTGACGAGTCAAAGTTAAAATCAAAAGACGAAAAACGGACAAGTCGAGGCAATTTTCAATATTTGATTTTCATTTTTGCGCGAAGTAAAACAAAAAACGAAAATTGAAAATTGAACGTCAAATTTCAATTTTTGATTTTGAGAAACCGAAAACAAAAAAACGAAAATTGAATTGTGCAAGGTTACACGGACCTATTAACTCTTTCCGTCGACGCAGTTTGTTCGGAATCAACATTGAACTCCTGCCAATGTTTACCTTTACAATGAGAAACACTGTACCCTAATTAATAAACTAACGCAGTCCGTTACCGGCCCCTGCAGCATGTATGCATGTTGTTCACCATATAACGCTTTGACATTTTATAGAATAATAAGATATGCCTGTATTCTGAAATTGTCCTCAATCACTTGGCACATACTCACTTTTGCTTAACCAGGAACAGCTTAACAGGAAAAGTCATAGGTCTACCCAGTGAGAGGCCTCTGACACTGGGACTAGCGGCCAGAGAGGGGTCGTGGCCTTGTCATGTACAATCACAAATGTCTTCACATGCGTGAATGAGTTCATGGATGGAGTGAACTATCATGTAACAGCATAATCCCTGGCAGTATCCAGAGGTAAATCGTCTGCCAGACATGACACTCATATCTTAATACACCATCATAATATACTTATAAATATTATGTTCATATCTGCGTTTGTACAATTCCAAACGGTACCGACCAAGGCGAACACCAGCTTTTAATTGTTACGGGCTGTCAGCTGTGTTTTGGAATAGCTTTGTATATTAAAGATAAGAGGCATTTCAAACACAAGTGGTGAAATGTTTATTATAATAATTTCTTCTCAATTAGACGGAGCCTGCATGATAACTTTGTCTTATGAAACAAATTGGATGATTCGTATGATAATATGACTTTTTTCTCTAGAATTTGAGTAAATTGGTAAATTCATGTAAACTAAGAGACGGAAGTGGATATCTGACTGACTGGCTCATTTAACATTTCACAAAACATCAATTCAAACCCGCCATCCATTAGCCAACCATGGTCCATATTCCCGAGGAATTAATTCCCATTTAACATCGCAAAACCCTTCTTTTGTGAAAACAACATTTTTAAACGATACATGTAGAGTAAAACTGTATACTTGACAGATAAAGGTACAGAAGTTCAACTTCAAACTGTATACTTGACAGATAAAGGTACAGAAGTTAACTTCAAACTGTATACTTGACAGATAAAGGTGCAGAAGTTAACTTCAAACTGTATACTTGACAGATAAAGGTGCAGAAGTTAACTTCAAACTGTATACTTGACAGATAAAGGTGCAGAAGTTAACTTCAAACTGTATACTTGACAGATAAAGGTGCAGAAGTTGACTTCAAACTGTATACTTGACAGATAAAGGTGCAGAAGTTAACTTCAAACTGTATACTTGACAGATAAAGGTGCAGAAGTTAACTTCAAACTGTATACTTGACAGATAAAGGTGCAGAAGTTAACTTCAAACTGTATACTTGACAGATAAAGGTGCAGAAGTTAACTTCGAGTGCGACTGTTCATATGAACATTATCAGGATATTTAGGGGCAGGACCAAAAACATGTCTGATAATAACGACAACAACATTTTTCTTTGAAATTTCTCACATGTATTATTAAAGCATTCCTGATGTAATATCATGCAAAAATAAATATAAATTTGAATAAAAATATATTCTAAATCATTTTTGAACTTTGTCAAATTTTGGTGGACAAGATGTCACTTCAGATGAAAAATGTCTTCAAATTTCTTTTCAGAAACAATATGGACTATTAGAGATTGCCTGTTTGGAATTATTCTCAGAGATTTCAGGTCTGATTAAAAGATATTATGGATACGGAAAATTGATATAATCAATAATTATTAATCAGAACTCGATACCTTGGAAATCATTTCAAACAGGTGATTGATTATGAGAGCAAATATATCATAGTGGAAAAACCCAAATGAAGATAAATTATGCCAAACTTGTGTTATTGTGTACCAAAATTTCAACAAAATGTTGCAAAAATATTTAAAATGTCTTTTTATTCAAATTAGCATTTATTTTTCTGTAATAGTACAGAAGGAAAGCCCTAAAACTAGATGTGAGAAATTTCTGCTTTATATGATTTGTACAATGTAAGATTTTCAGATTTGTTTTCCGGTAAAATATTGATCGTGTCATTTACCTGCCCCTTAAGATTTTCCATCACACACTTGTTCCAAAATTCCCAAAAACCTTTCATAGCTACTGATCAGCGTGTAATCATTGAAATGGCCGCACTTGATGTATTACTGTGAAAGATTTATCGTTTTAGTCGTTTTATCTGGCTTCTTAACACGACCGGTCTCCATCTTTGGGTGATTGAACGTCGAAAGTCATGTTTGCGTCTGTGCTAGACTTTCTGGCCTTTTTGAACGCCTTTTCATGGATTTCACTTGACTCTCGATAAAACCATTGCTGTGCTGATAGTGTGGAGAACTGGTATCCGTTCAAGTCGTATTCATCAACGAATTTCTGATATTGTTCGCTTGCATATAGTGGACCGTGGTCGGAACGCCAACTCAACAGTTTTGCCATTACCATGATCCTGTGAAATTCTAGAAACTTCAACGGTGGTTTGTGAATTAAAGGGTCGGTTAATTGAAGGGGAGACTTGGAAGGGTGCGGGGGGTGAAGTTGGACAGCTCCATTTATCTGTTAATCGGGGACATGTGCATGTGTTGTCTACTTCCTCTCGGTTGATAATCTGGTCTGGTGTACACGCGAGTTTGCATTTGTTTTCATATTTTGAGAAAACTGGACTGCATTATTGAATACTATAGCCGCCTTGTTCATCTAGACAGCCGTCTGATTGTAAGTTCATAGTTGGTTTCGTGTAACTTGTTTAGTGGTAAGTCCGCATCTATGGTTAACTTCCTATAGTCGCACTTTTTGAGCAAGAACGTGCGGTGAATGGAAGTATAAGCAGGGTAAATTTCAGCAAATACAGTATACGCCCTACATTTCTCTTCCTGTGCCAAATTTCCTCCAGGCGTTAGATGTACTACTTGTTCGGCTGTTTTTTCTTGCGCCAGAAAAATCTATAACCGTTAGCGATTTAATTCCATGGTGCAGTGGGCTTACATGGCAACTAAATTATGCCGTACGTGGCAAGGTATAACCCAACCTCCCCACAGCGCATGCTCCGTTTCACAGGCTCACCAACCATCTCGCTGGGGGTCTAATAATACGTTAATGAGCCTGTGAAATGAAGCATGCTCTGTGGGGAGGATGGCTCACTTATGTCCCTGCCGCCAGTATCGGAAGTTGGCCTTTATTCTACCACACCTCATGTGTTTTGCCGAATAACCTTATTACATATAAAGAAAGAAGCCCAGGTGTGATCTAATCACAGTCGGTGTGGATTATATGACGTCGTAAGTTTCTTCGCGTGTCCAGTTGAACTCGCCCAGAAGGGTAATAGGATTGAAATGGATATCAAAATTTATCGTCTGCCTGTATATCTTGTTGTACATCATTTTGCCGTACATTATGGAGCCAATTAAAGTTGGAGAACAGTTTTTTTTCGCGGAGATTTATTCAAAGTTGTTTATCTCCTTAAATCTTTTTGAACGTCTGATAGGTACACAATCCAATCATTGGATGACGGGAGAATTTCACATGTATTCCTAAACCAAGAGTTACGCTTTCGTCATTTTGATCGTTAATGGCGTTTTAGCACGCCCCTATAGGTGTCCTACTGTGGACTCTCCAACCCGTGTCGATTTCAGGCACGCGACTTGCAGGTGTTGCTTGCTCCGATTAATTGGCGGGTCAAAGCATTTTTTTGTCGGGTATAGGGGTGTTAATCCAGTTTAAATACACGAGAATATCTTTCTTTTCAGGAAACATCTCCACATTGTGCTGTTTTCAGTATGGTAGAATAGAAATAATTCCTTGTTTACTGTGGTAAAACACCTAGAATAGATCGGGCTGCAATAGGAGCAGTCTTCACGTTTGATCACTCAGGCCTACGACCTTAGTGACCAAACTTAGACTCCTCCTATTGCAGCCGATCTATTCTAGCTGTTTTACCACAGTAAGCAAGGAATTATTTCTTAACTATACGTTGCTATGACGTATAGGGGAAAACCCACGTACGCACGGTTCATTTTGAAGCCGGCCGAACAACTCCTTCAGTTGTGCACATGAGCGAACTACTTTTCATATGCTCTGTCCAGATAAACAGGGAAAATAATCTCCAGATTATGCAGATTTGAAAAGTAATCGAAATGTTCGGCAAACATCTAATTTACTAAATATGATGTCACTTCCGGCGATATGCGCGCGGCCGGGAATCCTGTCCAAAAGTCTGACTGGTGGCTGGGGTATTATTAGACCCCCAGCGAGGTGATTGGGTGTAACCCCGCTTCGTGCCTTGGCTGTATTGCCTTGTATACTAGCGAAGGCACAAAGCTTATGATCCAATGTTTGCATGGTATATAACTGATGAAACCATTATTTTAACTGCCAACTAAGGATCATAGGGGAGCTCGTAAATCTAGCCGACACCCCGCATTAACGGTACATTAGAGCCTCAATTCCGTGTGTTGTTACATACAGGACTTCCCATGAAGATAACTAGCTGTAACGCAGTTACAAGAATCGGTGGAGGGCGGTAATACTGGCCCTTTCCTTACGGTATGAAAGCGACCTTTTGTCTTTCAAAATATTTCCTGGTTCATTTAACGTAGATTTCCCGTGTTTCATAACAATTTACGCAGTAGTGTTAGTAAAATCATCCAAGGGGTCCGTTCACTGGGCCTCGTATTAAACTAGCGGTAACGGAAGTGAAATCGAGACCAGAATGCATTGCCTTTAACATATTGGTATTGGTGTTGTTGTAAATTTATAACTGCAAATTAAAGGACTGAGTGAGTGAATAGAATTTAACGTCGCTTTCAACAGTATTTCATCAAAATCGCGACGAGCCAACTAAGCAACACTCAGCCAAGTTGCGTTCCTGCTACTTCAAAGAAGAAATCTTTTAAGCAACGTGGAACCAGACAACCTCCATCCACCTTATAAAACAATGACAGCACACGAGACACCGACAGGACGCTTACATGGTGCAATAAAGACCAGTGATATTACAGTGCATTATCATGTTCCTGTTGCTTCTCGGTAAAATTCATTGAAGCAACGGGAACCCGCATGTTGAACAGGTCATTTAGTTGTCAGGGAGAGATAAAATGTCCCCGGCATTGAGAGTTATGAAAATTAGTGAATCGTTTCATTCTTCAGCCGATGAAAACTAATTGTGTCGTAACTTTGTTATTTTGTAGATAAGATGAGCATTACCGGATTGGCCACAAACGGGCATATCGGGGACAAGGATGACGGACTCCTCGGTCACGTGCTCATTACTGGCGGCGGAGGCTACCTCGGGACTACTCTGGTGCCAATGTTACTTAACCACGGTTTTGAAGTCTCGATATTTGACTGCTTCCTCTGGGGTGTTACCTATTCTCTCTCAGTCGTGGACAATCCAAACTTTCATATTATCGAAGGTGATGTCAAGAACAAAGCTCAACTGGCATCCGCAATGGAGGGTAAAGACGCAGTCGTACATCTGGCCGCGATAGTTGGATACCCTGCCTGTGACCGAGACCAGAAATTAGCTAGAGACACTAACGAACGGGGAACCAAAAACGTCACGGATTTATTGAAACCAAATCAAAAGTTAATATACGCCTCTTCTGGATCCTGTTATGGGTCAGTAGAGGGTATTTGTACCGAAGAAACCCCAATTAGTCCATTGACATTGTACGGAAGGAGCAAGGCCGAGGGGGAGAGTCTCTCCCTGTCTGCCGGCGGTGTGGCATTGAGACTTGCGACGGTGTTCGGGGTATCGCCCAGGATACGACTAGATCTACTCATAAACGATCTAACGTACAAAGCCTTGACTGTGAAGAAATTCGACTTGTATGAGGGTCACTTCCGGCGCACGTTCCTTCACGTGAAAGATGCGGCACGTGCTTTCATGTTCGCTCTGCTGAACTACAAGAAGATGCACGGACATGCGTACAACGTAGGAGACGAGCGGATGAACATGTCCAAGTCCGACGTGGCTAAGCTAATTCAAACGTTAGTTCCAAGCTGCGAAATCACAGAGACCCATTCCGGGGAGGACAAAGATAAACGCGATTACGAAGTGTCGTACGCGAAAATTCGCAACCTCGGATACCAATCGACTGTTTCTGTTGAAGAGGGAATTCGGGGTCTTCTCAAAGTATTACCCTTCCTGAATAACCATGAGGTTACTAGCGCGAGAAATGTGTGAAGAAGGAACCTAATGAATTCAGTACATTTTCAATGACTCCCTTGAGAAACGATGATCTAAATGAGTAACTAATGCAAAGTAATCAAAATACAGACTCTGAAGTCTGTCCATTTTCATTAGTTGTCTACTTTGGAGCTTGACAAAAATCAATCCTTTACTTTGCATAAATTTTATTATTGCAGCGTGTAGAACAACTCTACGAATTGACTACCATTTCTCCTTGATATCGGTAATAAATAACGCTTGAAATAACTTTCTAATTCTCTCCATATAAAACTCCAGTACAGTTATTTCATGTTTCTGGCCTCAATTCATAGGGAGACGTCATAATGTAGTCCTGCTCATTGGCACAAAGGTCATTGATGCCTGTTCAAGTAATGAAGGTCCGTGGGAGTGTCGCCGCACTGCGGTGGCCTTTTGGTTAGATCGTCGGCCTCGTAAGCGGTAGGTAATGGGTTCAATCCCTGGCCGGGTCTTACCAAAGAGTTGAATAATGGAAATTATTGCTTCCTCGCTTACGCTCAGCATTAAGAGAATAGAACAATGACTGGTTCGCTCGATGTCAGTATGTGACTGAGTGGAGTGATATCTGCCTACGACATGATATTTCAGTGGGACAGCACTATAAAATGGCAGCATTAGATCGGCTCTGTTACAAGTAGGTACTCCCCCCTTCCCTTCCCCATCGTGATATAGCTGAACAAATGTTGAAAGCGACGTTAAAATCACTCGCTCGCCCGTGGGAGTGTCGCTTATACCCCATTCCCAGTGAAATTGCCGAATGATAAACCGAAAGCACCTCTATGACCGTACATAATATTGTTGAACCTTGTGCAGCACATTGCTAGAGAACACGAATACATTGTGACGTCTCCCTATGTAATTGAGCTCCGGTACGTGAAACAACTACTGGAGTTTTATATGGAGAGAATTACAAAGGTATTTCAAGCGCGATATATTATCGACATCGTAGAGTAATGGTTTTCATTTTGTACAGTGCAGTTTGTTCTACACGATGTAAAATTTATGGCGAGTTAACTATTGATTATTAAACAAGCTCTTAAGTAGACGATTAGTTGAAATGGACAGACCATAATCCAATGATTCTTTAGCAATATATAATTGGGCGATCAAAGAGTCGCGCATGACCATCAAGAAGGATAAAAAACCTGTCCAATCAGAATTTGCATATTTATCGTCCATTTTGCATTCCGATTTTACTTGTTTCCCCTTACATGTATATAATGTACGGTATGTCCGCTGTTATGGTTGTGTATTACGTCTTATCGTTTAACTGATTACGTATCCGCTTGTTTGTTCGATTGTATATCTGATGTAAGTTCTCTTATTTCGTTATAAAATTGGTTTTTAAGTGTACTTAATAGTTGACTAGCCAATTTATCTCCCCTTGAAATGTCACAACATGAAGGTACTTTCTTGTGGGGTCGATGCGTCTTCATTTTATCCAGCAAATTTCTACGTTCCCACTTCGAACCTGCCTTGATTTATCTGACCCCCTTCAGTGTTCAAAATCCGTGGTGTAAATTTCACCTACGAACGTTCGACGAACCAATCGGAACCTACACTCCGATTGTGTGTAGAGTGACATCATCCTCAAGTAGCGACGTCATTCCTCCCAACATGATGTTTGTATTAGCCCACTATGTAGAAACGATTAATTAGTCACACTGAGAGCACAAGTTTCCAATACGCATCCTGTATTTATTGTCCATTCAAATGTTTATTGGCCGCAGCTCATAATACACCTCTATCATCAATGTACCACAGTACTAGTAGAACACGCAGTTCTCAGTTATATCCTCCGCAGAGTATTAATTTGGCGATTTCTGGACTTATAAACACCTTCTAGATGGTCTGAAGATGTCGGCGCGGATGGTTCAAGCTACAAGACAACAAAACTTAGTATTACCAGTAAAGTAACGAAATCTGATCACACAATAATGCCAAGTACATAAATCGAAAGTTGACTTACAACTCTACGTGATTTTTACACTAACTTCAGTATTTGTTACTTTTACCTTACATATTACGTCTGTAAATATGTTTATCTATCATTTAGCGACATACTTACAAAATTCTTGGCCCTGTAGTTTCCACAAGAAACTAAGTTTCACGACAAGAAATGACCGCAGTCAAACACACATTTTCACTTCTCAATACTCGCCACTACAAAAGCTCGCCACAAACCCAACATTCTAAATCACCAACTCATAACTAGGAACCGAAACGATAGAAAACCTAAACTCGCATTTTGACATCTACATCCCGGCCCCTTAAATGTAGAGCTAGCAATGTAAGGCGAAACATTTAACCAATCAAATCAATCAGAATTTACAACATCCTACCGATCATCGTGTAAATCGTGACGACGATCACAACCTGAGCTACTTCAGAAAGATTTCAGAATCGTTAATGTCACTAGATGATCAAGTTCGTTGAAATCACAATGTTAGCAGTTAGATGGTCTTATACCATGTCTAGTAAACAGTCAATTAGTGACAGATTCGAGCAAACACAACTTATGCACTGGTCTCTTCAATAATGTCCCTTTGGATTTCAACTCGACCGATCTGACGAGACCATCACGACCAGGAAAAGTCTTTGTGATTCTTCCCAACGGCCACATATTCCTGTGGGTATTCTCGTCGATCATCAGGACGACATCTCCTTCACAGAAGTTTCTTCTGGGCTTGAGCCATTTTTGCCTCAGTTGTAACGTGGGTAAGTACTCGTGTACCCAGCGCTTCCGGAAACGATCAGCTAGAAACTGTACCTGTTTCCATCGTTTAAGGTAGGTATCTTCCTTACAGAATTTCCCAGGAGGGAAGTCAGGTCCAGATCTCAATAGAAGCAGGTGATTTAGGGTAAGTGCTTAGGCGTCTAGAGGATTGTCCGATATAACAGTAATCGGTCGGCTATTCACTATAGCTTCGATCTCGCAGAACAAGGTAGCCAACCCCTCATCATCAAGTGTTTCGTTGGCTAACAAGGCATTCAGAATTTTTCTGACCGTTCTTATCTGCCTTTCCCATATTCCTCCCATGTGAGAAGCCGTTGGGGGGTTGAACTCCCAAATAATCTGCTTTTGAATCATATAGCCCTCGATCTTCTTTTGATTCCAAGCACCTATTGCCTCATTCAACTCCCTTTCACCTCCCTTGAAGTTAGATCCATTATCTGACCGGATCTTCTCAGGCTTGCCTCGTCTACATTCAAACCTTCTCAAGGCGTTTATGAAGGAGTCCGTGTCCATTGAGTCGATCTTCTCTATATGAATGGCTCTGGTAGTCAGACATGTGAATAAACAGCCATATCTTTTCACATGTATCCGGCCAAAACAGTTGATTCCTGTAATTGCAAACGGAGGTTTCCCAGGAATGACCCGATCCTCAGGTAAGTCTGCCATCCGTTGAGCACCACGTGGTCCTTGTCTCCGTTTACAATGGACACAGCTTCGGAGAACTTTGTTAATCACAACTCTCGCCTTAACAATCCAAAACATCTGTCGCAAATGAGACAGAACATGTTCTCGACCCGAGTGCCCCAGGAGCTCATGGTAATGACGAACCACCAGGGTAACAACATGGTGGTCCTTTGGCAATATTATCTGATGTTTCGATTCGTTGGGAATTGCCGCAGCTTGCAGACGACCTCGCACACAAAGAATACCGTCAGCATTCATCGTAGGGTCCAATCTATAAATGGAGCTTGACTTCGAAACAGATTTGTCTTTGTTCTTGCTGAGTGTCCGAATTTCATCTGGGAAGTGATTTTGTTGAACGAATTTCACAATTTGAAGCTCGGCATCTTTGATTTCTGTAACAGTCGATCATTTGCTGGACATCTTGGCGGAGGTTCTGCTTCTAACCTTCTCCAATAAGTATTTCTTCAATCTTAATATCCATGCTACAGATTTCTTCAATTTGGTCCATGAGGAAAACCTCGCGATGAGTTTACTGACTGCACACTCAACAGGCTTTTCACAGGTAATGCACGCCTTAGCTTCTTTCTTGATTTCGGTATCTGTCACTGATAATTCTAGGATTTCAGGTGTAGTTGGCCACTGTGACGGATCCTGCCAAAGGAAATCTGGTCCATGTTTCCAACGTGAACTAGCAACTATCTCATCAGCCCCTAATCCCCTGGATGCATCGTCAGCAGGATTGAGTTTGTCTCCAGCTATCCGGCGATGATCCTGCGTGGATAGTGGTAACCCTGTTGGCCACGAATGTTTGGAATCTCTTTGATTCATTCTTGATGTATTGTAAGACGACAGTACTGTCTGTCCAAAACACAGATTGATTGATGTCGAATTTCAACTCTCGCCGGAGCATCTGGTCAACCCTTACGGCAACCACTGCAGCCGAAAGTTCAAGTCGTGGGATTGACAACTGCTTTATCGGTGCTAGTCGGGCTTTCCCCATCAGAAAACTGACATGAATTTTGCCGTCTGAGTTCACCAACCTGAGGTAAGCCACGGAACCATATCCGTCTGCGGATGCATCTGAGAAATGATGTATTTGACAATCTGTCACTTCACCAAAGTCTTCTGGCTTCACACATCTGTCCACTTTAAGATGTCTGGTAGACGTTGTTTCCAAGCAGCCCACTTGGTTTCGTTGACATCTTCCAGAGGCTCGTCCCAGCCTTTCTTCAGTCGACATTCGCTCTGAAAGATCATCTTGGCTTTGAGTATGACAGGACAAACAAATCCGAACGGGTCGAACACAGAGCTGATCAAGCTGATCAGGCCTCTACGTGTAGATGGTTTCTCTTTTAGTTGAATCTTAAATCCGAATTCATCCGTCTCGGTGTTCCATTGAACGCCCAATGCCCTTTCTGAGGGAAGAGCACTGCTATTGAGGTCTATGTCTTTGACACATTTTGCCCTCTCATCCTGAGGAACAGATTCCAATACCTGTCTGTCGTTGCTGATCCATTTCGTGAGTTTGAAGCCACCCCTCTGTAATAGCACACTAAGTTCTTTCACCAGTTTGATTGCCTCACATACAGACGGCACTGACCTCAGGCAGTCATCAACATAGAAATTTTCCAGCACAATCTGGATAGTGATCGGATCGAAGTCTTCTTCGTTATCCTCGGCGGTGCGTCTCACAGCGAAACTGGCGCAACTGGGGCTCCATACACCCCCAAAGAGGTGAACAGTCATTCTGTATACCTCCGGCTGCCCATTGATGTCGCCATTGCGCCACCATAGAAACCGCAATGCATCTCGATCAGAAGGATCTACCTTGACTTGGTGAAACATTCCTTCAATGTCTCCCATGAAAGCCACGGTGTCCTGTCGGAAGCGCAACAAAACACCTATCAACTTATTCGTCAGGTCGGGACCTTGGTGAACAACGTCATTCAAACTGATTCCTGCATATTTGGCCGCACAGTCGAAGACTATTCGTAGTTTGCCAGGCTTATTCTCATTTGTCACGCCATGATGAGGTAAATACCATATAGGATTTTCTGATGCAGTGACATAGTCGTCGGACACCTTTTCTGCGTAGCCTTTGTCTAGTAACTCTTGTATTCCAGACTTGTATTTCTCATACAAGGCTTGATTCTTAGACAGTTTCCTCCCTAAGTTTTCTAGGCGAGACTCTGCCACACAATAGTTGCTTGGTATGTCTGGAGGTTGGTTCTTGAAGGGAATTGGTAGCTCATAATGGCCATCCTTCATATGTATGCTGTCATTCCATGTATTAATGATACGCTTGTCATTGATAGACATCTGCGGAATATCCTCCGTGACTGACTCGGATACTTCGAGTCTCCAGAATTTCTCAATCTGAGTTTGTAGACCCTGTTCAGCATGAACAAAATTGGAAATAGCTTTTCTGCTAATGCCCTTATCCAATGGGCCGTTCAAGGTCCATCCAAACGGAGTTCTGGTGGCATACGGCTCATTACCACGTCCACATCTAACCTCCAACGGCGCCAAAGCCATGGGAACATCCTGTCCTATTAGGAGATTAACTTGTTCTTGATCGGCTGTTCCCATGTAGATGTGACCACTTATCTACATCACTTTGTGTTACCATACTGTCTGTGAGCACAGGTAAGTTAGGAATTACAAATACACTGGGGAGATGCATCAGTTGTCTTCCAGTAATGTCAGCAATGTCTAAGGAAATGAGACTCGTATCTGACTTGTAGTTCTCTCTAGACAACGTTGTGAGAGATAACGTCGTCTTGGTACCCTGTATCCCAAGTTGTTCTGCCAATGCCTTGGAACAAAACGTGTTTGTACTGCCACTATCCAAAAGAGCGAATGTTGTCATGTAGTTCGGTTGGTCTTTCAACTTTACAACAACTGGAACTATAGGCAAGGCTATTTTGGCCGTACCGGCCCCACCGACGCCACACATGGAATTGCTGGCAGTTTGTGTCTGACCAGCCTGATTCACATTTGGATCACGTGATGTATCCGTCATTTTCACTCGTGTCTCTTCATTGTCTCTCGTTCCAATGCCCAGATGTAGCAATCTGGAATGCTTCCGATTGCACCCATTTACGTGACACATACTTGTCTTTGTGCAACCATACGACATATGATGAGGAGAGAAACAGTTGAAGCACAACTTGTTTGTTTTCACGAACTCCAGTCTTTTGTCGACATTCATCTCCTTGAATTTGTCACACACATATATAGCGTGTCCACCTGAACAGCACTGACAAGGCGGGAATCTGCCTCCTTTGAAATTGTCCGGTTTATCTGACGGCGGAGAGGAGTCTTTCTTAGCTTGAACGTTGAAACTCGTTCCACTGGAACGCTTCTTTGGGAAGTTTCGTTGAAGTTTACCCTTCAACTCCTTTTGGACATTACCAGCCCCAAATACTGGATCATTAGCCTCCTCAGCCGCTGTGTCAATGAACTGAACAAGTTGGTTTATGTCTGGGTAACAACCATGGATCTTCAGGTGTCGAACAGCATCTTACGCCACCTGCCCTGTAGAAAAGATGGTAACTTCTCGACCATTTTACCCATTCTGACTTGATTGTCGATCTCATTTACTCTATCCATAGCCGTCAACGTCACTACACAGCTTCTGACAGAATCTGCATATTTTCTCAACACATCGTTATCACCATACTTCAGGTAGGGACCCTCTGTCACCTTTTCTATCCATGCCTTGGATATAACAAATTGGTTGCCAAAACGTTCCTGTAGCAGTCTTCTTGCTTCTGAATATCCCTCATCTGGATCCATGACTGAGCAACATTCAATGACATCAAGAGCCTTCCCGGTGCAATACTGGAATAAGCGGTTCAGCTTAACGCTTTCTCGAACACCAGTCCCCTCCAGGCTGTTCTCAAAGGCCCTCACAAACATCCAGTACTTTAATGGATCTCCATCATATTTCATTAACTCGGTCTTTGGAAGCTGCATCACATTTAGCAATTGCTGCATGACGAACATTTGGCCATCTGAGTTATCAGGGGGCATGCCCAGTGGCGCGTTTGAGGACGGATCTCTATGTCTTAACTCACCAGATGATGGAGTTGTGAAATGAGTTGGGAAATGATGGGATTTCCGTTTTGGTTCAGAAAAGATCTGGTGTGATGGGTCAGTGTAGGACTCCTTTACTTGCGTTGTTGCCCCTACTGAAAAGCTTTTATTAACTGGACCTGGAATTTGCTTTTCCTGTTTGATATTTGTCAAAGTCCAACTGTCCTTCGGTTCTCTTTTGATATTGATGGGCTTGGATTGTTTTACAAGTTTAGTGCCGGCTACACTAGTACAATCAATGTAAGCCTGTTCTTCAGCTTCTACCGCTGCGATTTCTGTTTCAAGCGCCAATGTTTCATCCAACTGTGTGAGCTCCATCTGCTTTCGTTTCAGTTCTTGTTGCTTCTTTAAAGCTTCTGACCGCACAAGCAATGCAGCTTTCTTTGCTGTGGCTTTAACCCTTGAACTGGTATTTGAAATGTGAGTTCCTTGCTGGCTCGCTGAATCATTAACTTTAACATTAATGTCCCTATCAATGCCTTCGTATTCCTTTAGTGGCACATCTCTATCCATCCACATGTTTACATCAGCGGAAAGCATCTCGCTCCTCTGTTCTACTTGCCGGAAATATTCTTCAGCGCTTGCCAATTCCATCAAGTCATCCCCCAAAAGACTTTTATACTGCCTATGTTTTTGCTGAAAGTCTCTGAAGTACTGTTCATAAACCTTCAATTTGTTTTCTACTCCGATCGTTGATGCATTTTGTAACATCAGTTCCCTGATTTCTCTATCTATTCGTGTCAAAACTGACATAATTCCACCCCTCTCTCGTCGAACGGCTCCTAATTTCTCATTAAGTGTCCCATCTTCGTCTTCGGGTAGCACCAACCCAGCAGAACGCATAGTCCTCATTAACCCCGAGTCACTATGAGCCATATTTTCTGTAATAGACGATCTTGGAGACTGGAATTTTCTTGAACTTTTCTCGTAGAAACGATTAATTAGTCACACTGAGAGCACAAGTTTCCAATACGCATCCTGTATTTATTGTCCATTCAAATGTTTATTGGCCGCAGCTCATAATACACCTCTATCATCAATGTACCATAGTACTAGTAGAACACGCAGTTCTCAGTTATATCCTCCACAGAGTATTAATTTGGCGATTTCTGGACTTATAAACACCTTCTAGATGGTCTGAAGATGTCAGCGCGGATGGTTCAAGCTACAAGACAACAAAACTTAGTATTACCAGTAAAGTAACGAAATCTGATCACACAATAATGCCAAGTACATAAATCGAATGTTGACTTACAACTCTACGTGATTTTTACACTAACTTCAGTATTTGTTACTTTTACCTTACATATTATGTCTGTAAATATGTTTATCTATCATTTAGCGACATACTTACAAAATTCTTGGCCCTGTAGTTTCCACAAGAAACTAAGTTTCACGACAAGAAATGACCGCAGTCAAACACACATTTTCACTTCTCAATACTCGCCACTACAAAAGCTCGCCACAAACCCAACATTCTAAATCACCAACTCATAACTAGGAACCGAAACGAAAGAAAACCTAAACTCGCATTTTGACATCTACACACTATATAGGTCAGCCAATCAATAACGCTCTTCTACGACACATTTCGAAATTCAAATGTTTTCGAGGTTATTGACGTCTCGTGTCTATAAGTTCTTTGGACATTGAAGGGGAGGGAGGACGCGTTCAGATTTATCAAGGTTAGTTCAAAGTGGGAACGTAGAAATTGGTTTGACAAAATGAGGATGGGTCGATGAGACTACTGTATTTTTCAGGTTCCAAATCATCACTTAGATTGTAACTTGAATAGGAGTAACCGGCGAACATGGATTGTCCATTATACTGGACTGGACGATAAATGGTTTGATATGTTAAAGATGAAATCTGCCTCAAAATCGATGGATTTTGTAAACTCTCTCCTGAGTGTTTTTCAGCAGCGAAGTTTGCTAAAACATCATAGGTACGGTATTATATTCGATGATAATGAGGTCGCCATATTCAACGAATGCGAGAATATCTTGTCAGAGAAATTAGAAACTGAGAAACCACAATCTGAATGCTGAACAGCTGCAGCCTTGAGATAACGTCATGGCTCGTGCCTAATGTTCGGTGGAGTGGCAGAGCATACGTAGACAGAATTTACCACACTCATGTTCGCTCTGTTGACACGGCCGTCGGAAAATAAACCTGCCGTTTATTTTTGAAGACCAATTCCTTCTATTTTCCCCGTGAATGCCCCCCCCCCCCAGGCCTGGACAGGTCCCAAAAAGCCCAGGCCAGATAGGGTTAAGTGTTCGACATCTACGGACTGTCCAATTGTCCAACTATTGGGAATTAACAACTGTACACCTAATCTATTAGAGATGGAGTCCTTAGGTGAAACAAAAGCTCACCTGCAACTGATGGTAAATCGATAATACACCCATTCATGATGAAAGTTGTGGGTCCTACTGGCTGTGAAAAATATGTATGGATACCCAATCCTTATTACGAGGAGTCAAACTACATCAATCTACTCCACACCATTATCTACTGGTACGACAAATAAATTTAGCAAGCCCTTGCCAAGGATATAGCAAGAACTTCTCGAGGAAGAGTCCAGCCTATGGTATAGCTTGTAAACGATGTACCTTTTTTTTAAATCACCGAGCGACGGTTATATCGATGCCCGTATCAATCGAATAAAAAAGGACCGGATTATAAAGGCCAAACAAGATACGATAATTTCTGACTTGTAAAACAAAGGATCACCCCAGGATAACGCATGCTATTTATATAATACAAAACATGGTCGACCAATATCGACCAATTATAAAATAACATAGGAGGCGTATCTGCTAGATCACGAATCCAGATGCCATACTATTTCCTATTGAGTCGTTTCCCAGCTTCTATCCCTATGCATACAACAGGCTGTAACAGTTCGTGGGACTACCACATTATATATTTACAAGTCGACTAGAGGGAATAATTCTTGTATGGTTTTAGGTTTCCGCATATTTTGAAAGTGCCAGCTTCGAATAAATACTCGAGAATTATACTAAACACAATAACCGACACATAATATATAAATGTCTACAGTAAACTCTTCCAAACTAAACTCTTAAGCCTAATGGAGATCCATGAAAAGCGGAACATAGGTCCCTCAGTTCAACACCTGCGTTTTTTGTTTCCATAGTTCATTCTGGCAGTGAATCGTACTATTTTCATTCAACTTCGGCAGCCAGAGTATGGTAGTCTCCCAGGATGTTCCATTTCAGGGCTAACATTTTGGCCTTCATGTAAGCCTCATATTTTGAACTCGGCGATCATTGAACTGGCATAGCTACCATGCGTGCATAGCTCTCCTCAACTGAGTGCGCTCTTGTGAAATTCATTTTTTTGAGTTTTTATATTATTGACAAGTTTTATATTATATATATATGTCTGTGTGTTTGGTATCATTCATGTGTGTATTTTTTTCCAACCGGTCATTTTCAATCGTTGCAGAAATGTATCTCTTATACAATTGCGAAAGGTTCTTCTCTATGGGACTATTGAAGCTAGACTGTCGGTCCAAACAACTCTTCAAGCCTTACATAAGAGGATAACCATTTGGTGCTAGTATTTCCCCCTTTGGAATGATCCGACGGGTATTACTTCATTAGGCATCCATAGGGATGCCTTATGTGTTTGCCATTTTATTCTGCTTCTGCCGCTTCCTCTTCTTCCGCTTTTTCTTTTTCCCGCTTTCCTTTCCGTCGGATAACTTTTGAATGCCTTTGTCAATCAACTTCAAATTTGTGTTGCACATTGGTCCTGCCTAGGGGAAGACACCTATTGTTTTTTTCTGCGCTGTCCGAAACTGGGAACTGGGTTTTTATCTACAAATATCCTTATATGCAAATTTTCCTTTTGTTCAATCTTTTCCGTCGGATAACTTCCGAATGACTTCGTCAATCAGCTTCAAATTTGTTGTGCATATTGCTCCTGTGTAGGGGAAGACACATACTGTTTTTAAGCCCTGTCCGACACTGGATACTTGTGTATTATCTACATTTTCTGTTATATGCATATTTTCCATCTGGACCTATGGTAAAGTGGCTGTCTCCATCATTTTATCCAGCCAATTTCTACGTTCCCACTTCGAACCTGCCTTGATTTATCTGACCCCCTTCAGTGTTCAAAATTCGAGGTGTAGATTTCACCTGCAAACCAGAGACGAACCAATCGGATTGTACACGTTGATTGAGAGTAAAGTGACATCATCCTCTATTTCTGGCGTCCGGCCTCCTAAAATGGTGCCCACTATATAGGTCAGCCAATCAATAACGCTCTTGAGCTTCCATTTCGAATTTCAAATGTTTTCGAGGTCAGTGACGTCTCATGTCTATTTAAAAGTTCTTTGAACATTCAAGGGGCCAGATATATCAAGGGAAGTTCGAAGTGGGAACGTAGAAAAATGAAGTCGGGCTGTCTCTGATTGGGTACCAATTCCATATTCTCATTTGCATAGATAGTACATCAGTGATTTGTTCACAGTTATGACTGTCAAAATAGTCTGAAGCCATTTGCATCTGAAGTACATTCAGTTCCTGGTTTACAACCATGCCATTCAATTGTGTACAGTATGGCGATTTTAGACCCTGGAACATGTACATGTATATACATTTCTCCCACAAATGAATTAAACAGACCGTGACCTTGCAGATTTTAAAGCCACTGACATAGATACATTAATTGAAGAACATCTCAGTGCCAAATCTAGGTAGGAGGTACAGGTAACAAGACCATGTGATAGCTTTTTGTGCTGATCCACCTAAAGGTGGCGACACCTAGGAGCAAAGTTAAAATTTAATTTCCGGACAATAATCTGAAAATTTTAACAGATTTTGTCGAGCCCATAGCTTTAACTGCGGAAAACTTAATATAACTTAAAAAATTGTTCCTGTCCACAGCTTCTCGGGGCCCCACGCTATATCCCCGCTCGCCCCCACCCCCTCCCGCCAATTCGCATGTATTCCGGGACATTATATGATGTTACACTTACTCAAACCATGCATGAAAGACACCATTTCCGTCAATTTTGCTATCAAATAATTGTTCCATATCATATGATTTACCCTAAAGCTTTTGCACGAACCATATTTTATTTCAGAAGTATAATATGAAATAACTGGCGAGGGAATCCCCGCTGTACCGAACCCTTGTTAGTTTTGAATTTCGTGTCGCCTTAACTGAAGGACCCCGTTTCCTTCAATTTTCCTATCAAATAATTGTATTCCACATGATATTATTTACCCTAAAGCTTTTACACGAACAATTTCTGTCCACACGTGTAACTTACTATATTAATTACGACTGAGTTCCTAAAGTTTGGGTGTACACTGTGCATTTGATCAATTTCCTGAAATGAATTGAATTCAACCTTTTGGTTTTTCCGACTGACAGATGAATTTCATGTCGCCTTTGTCAGGGGGGTGTTTCTATCCCCCAAACTAGCCCGCGCTCGACCCTCATATATTGTGTTTGAGCATATATATCCAATATATCTTGGCAGAAAGTAAAAATGTGTGTGTAGTCTGCAATATTGGTATAATTCTGTCACACCCCAATGAATTGCAACCCCAAAAGGTCTCGATTTATCAGGCTCGGACCAATGTTTTTGAATTTGGTAAGTGGGTCCCTTGTCTATAGATCTTGCTTGGAATTGTTTTTCGTGCCAATCCGCCTCTATAGGTGGCGCCAAGTTGAAATTGCATTTCCAGACAATAACTTTTGAAAACCTTAAGGATTCTTTCCAAATTTGTTGTGTGGGTACCTTGCCTCAAGATCTGGTTGAGATTGTTTTTCGTGTTTATTCGTGTATAGGTGGCGCCACCTGAAAGCTAAGTTAAGTGTTTCCATACAATAACTTTTGAAAACCTGGACCGATTCATTCCATATTTGGTATATGGGTACCTTGTCTGAAGGTTTCGCTTGGGATTGTTTTTCATGTCGATCTGCTCATAGGTGGCGCCACCTGTAGGCCAAGTTAACATTTTCTATTTTCAATGTCAAGGGATCTTGCCTCGAGATCTCGGTGGGGATTATTTTTTATGCCTATCGGCCTATACGTGGCGCCACCTGTGGGTCGAGGTAAAATTGTTTTTCCGGACAGTAACTGTTGAAGACCTGAACGGATTCTTTCAAATTTGGTATGTGGGTATCTTCTCTCGATGTATCTTTTGGGGTTATTTTTGTGCCGATTCGCCAAAAGGTGGGGCCATGTTAATGTTGTTTTTCCTAAATTTTACGTTTTTACTCTCTTCACAAACAATGAATGTTTCCTTTACTTAACATGCAAAAGGGATGCCTCCTCGATCGTATTCGATCGACTGTATCTGGTTGATTTTACAGGCGATATGGAATTCCCATCCTATTTTCGGTTAACTTTTTATGGGTGGTGTTCAACAACGCACGTTAAAGAAAAACACTTGACGACGCTACAACAGTCGAGGACCTGACGTGACTGTACTAGTGGGAAATGGAGTATTCACGTATATACGTGGTTTAAACAAATAACATAATATCTCCGCAAGGGAAAGAGCAGAATACGAAAAAGGTTTGGATGGAACGGCGTGAAATTAAATACTTCAAAGATGAGTGACTATGAGGAAAGTTAACCCCGAAAGGAGGAAGTCGGTCGGTCGTTTTCCATCACCGTATTAATGTTGCGTTTAATTTAATAATTACTGACATGCACAAGCGTATTATTTCTGTTGGTTGGAAAGACAAGTTTACCAATCGGATGAAACCTTCGTATTTTGTTTATTTATCAGTCAATTATACAGGTTTTCCTCTATCGTAAAAGTGATATTTCATTAAAGTCAAATAACACCTTTGTTATATAACTGCAGTGAATTACCGCTATGACGTACTAACCCCTTATTTCCAAGACTATGCCTTGCGAAGATTTTCTTAGGCTTTGTCCCTTATGGTGGGAGCAAGTCACAAATACACTATTCTGAATTGTGTATGGAGAATTCTAAGAACTGCTCCCAAAATGACTGATAACGAGGAAAAGTTCACCTTGCGGTAAAGTTGAACTTTTCGCGTGTTTTCCAAAATGTACAATGCGAACTCGTCAAGAATCCTGGATGTCTTGGTACAATGTAGTCACTGGCTTAGCGAATGTGTCCGATTGGCCGTGGCCGTGGTGACGTCACCGACATAAAATGTGTTACTCCAGTTTGCACGCACATCATGGCCGGAGGTGAGGACATCGCCGGAATTGACGTTATCGCTGAAATGCGCACTGTCCTAGTGGTATCCTATTGAACTCTACCTTCTACAAGCTACAGGGTTCAATCAACACCAGCAGGTGAGTGCGCATGCGTGCGATGACGTCACCTCCGGTGATAATATTATTTCCGACCATGACGTCAATCGAGATTTCCCGTTACTGTATGGCGTTAAGGCGTTAGGGTTTCGACACGAGCGTTAAGGCGTTGCGATGGGCGTTAAGATGGATCGTGGAGCAATTTATTGCTTGTCCGGATGACCTATCCTTACGTGTTTACTATAAATTCCCCTGGTGTTTATCAGTTGAAAATCGTTACAAAAATGAACAGTTTTATATTCTGTCATTGTCATGCCAATGTCATTGGGGACAAAAATTGTGCAATAAAATACGTAAAATTACTTCTTTATAGCAATGCCGGTAAATGCAGGCACTGAGAGCAAAACCTAGTTTTGTTTACAGAAATGTAATGAGAATGTCCTTTCATGGGCGAATGTGTTTTATATGCAAAACTTCTCCATCATAGTATTGCTTCTCGTTTTTTAACGCCTCGCTTTGAAGAACCTCAAGCCCATTATCTGCAGTCGTCGGTACATTATTTCTGGGAAATCTTCCGAAATGACGTCGTCAATCATGTTAGCCCCGCGAGTCACTTTAAAACATTGCTGTATTACTGGTTAGGCTTATCCGTGTCCAGGATAATATGAATAGTGTGCACTCGAGTGTCTGGACACATGTAAGCTCCGTCGTGATATGACTTAAAAATTGTTGAAAACGACGTTAAATCCTACTCTCATTCGCCTTTAAGACGTTATGACGGACGTCAACGAGTCCCGATGAATTATGATCAGATCCATGGAATATCACTTGATCATATAGACCAGTCAGAGCTTCTGAACTAGCATTCGTTCTATCTAGGGCGTTGAAGCCTCAAGATAGGCGTTGGCGGGTGTTAACCTCCATACAAGCAATCCTAAACGAAAGACGCGCACAGTCGGCCTCCAACCGTCAACATGGCTTACACTCTTTGAATACGGACGCGCGTTCTCCAGACACTGGTACGATATGATGCAACACCAGAAGAACATACATGGTTACGAAGAGACCGAGGCGCCAGAATCTTCGACACCGCTTCCAAAATAACTAAATGAGTTAACAGAATGTACTGCACGAACTCGTCACGCACACTGGGTGCTACAATGTAGCCACTGGCTTTCCGAGGCTTAAACTATAAGTTGATATTCTGATGAGCAATACTCGGACCAGAAGTATTGAAGCCTTCGTAGTGTGTAGTGTCTGAACAGTCATAACCGTGACGTCCTGTGCACTCGGTGTGTAGTATAGAAAGGCATTTGACGTGTCATCCGGGGTGGATTTAGAATACGGCATTTTGGGGTCATATTAAAGTTATTGACGTACACGTCAAAGAAAACAACTTTTATGGATAATATGGTCAAAAGGAATAGAGAAGTTGCAACCCAAAAAAGTGGGAATGGTTTGGACCTGTTAGAACTGATTCATACCAGTTTCAGGGTTAGTTATAGGAAACAACCGCCAACATAACGCGGTAATGGCTTCAGCGCCCACCTTAGTGTAGTAACGCCCTAACGAGCGAGAGCTGAGATCCCATACACGCAGCATACACACCTATACCTGTTGTCTTAACGCCTTAACATGATCAGCTGCGAGAGAGAATAGAGATCAACAATAAGCAAATTGCGTATTCCACATTTTATTATCCCCTCCATCACATCACCCACAAGCTAGGGGAACCAAAATGTATGTGTTTACCTAATAAGTGTTTTCTCCATGTATCAGGCGTATAGTCCGCTGCTCTTGACCAATCAGAAGTCGCGTTTGTTCGCCCATGGTCGCTCTTGTTGATCAGTTGTCTGTCTTAAGCGTCTTCGGGCAGTTGAGGATACTGTAAGGACAACATGCCCTGGAACAACTGTTGCGCACTTTTACCGCATTTGTTCTAGCCTCTGTGGGTGGAAGTTCCATAACGTCTTCCAAGTGACGCTTGGTTTTCGTGATGGTTCGGTGTGTTGGGACCTCTCTTAATTTACAGAAGAAATAAGCTATACTATTCATAGAGGGTCATGAATGTTTTTCTGATGCTGAGACGCAGATAGATGCGAGTCGCTTGTAAGTTACCTCGTCCGGAGTCCTTGATCGCTTCAGCGTGGATATTACTAGCCTCATTCACAATATAGTCTAAAAAGGTGACTATCGGTGGGGAGACTCTCATCGTCAGTTGGTCGAGCTTTTAAGTCTGCCCCAGCTTGATTCGGACTCCTGAGCATGCAATATTTCCTGTTCCCCCGGTATATTGTAATGTCCTGTAAACCTTTTCCGCATTCGGAGCAAATATAAGCCATGTGAATGATTAAACGTCGTCTGTGCACGTGTTTCGGTTAGGGCTGATTTTGTAGACCAGCGCCAACAGGCGTTTCCGAATGCTCAACGGGAGCTGTGCTTTAGAGGTGTTCGAGCCCCTGTATACTCGGTAAATGGTCGGGGTCCCTGTAATGATTATTGATCTGTTCGTATGTGTTTTGAGTCCCTCTCTCTGACGAGTTTCGTTTGCATTATTGTCCTGTGGGTTTCTTGAATGTGTCGTCCAACTGTATGAAAAATTTTATTCTTGCATTCTGTGGATTTCAGTTCTATTAAGTTTTGCTGACATTCAAGCTGGCCACTACACGCTGAATTGTGTACCCGTTTCGTGCTCATTAGTATTCATCGTATATGTGACACTCATTTGCATATTGTTTGATTTACGTGTGCAAATTTAAATGTTTTTGCCTGTACTCCTCCTGTCGTCTATCATGCCGATTACCCGTGACTGCTTAGCCAGAACACTGAGTCTGTCAAACAAAGGTCCTTCTCGTTTGACGGGACAGATAAGAGCGGCGAGCTGAAAGAAGATACGAGAAAATGTGCTTGCTGGCGAATACGGTTCAGCTGGAAGCTTTGACGTATCGACGCAATTTGTAGACCTTTCAAGCTTCCTTCAACCCTGTTGACGAGGGCCCTTCAGGAGGTAAAACCATTTTGGGAAAGGTATTGCGCCAGTATTTCTAAGAATTCTGGCATTGAATGCATGTGGATAATGAAAAACTCAAAATGTCTTACGGAAGAACTTGATGCTAAAGGTCACATACTACGAAAGCACCCTCTCGGCTTTCGTAACATACCGACACTCTATACTACAGTCCCTCATCAGGACCTTCTTGTCTGTCTTAGTTCATTAATAGTATCGGTGTTCAAGAAAACTGATCACAGACATATTAATGTCGCAAGCCATAAAGCATTCCTTAGCTCTACTACATACAACGAATATCATTCATGGGATGTTTCTTTGTTTATAGAGTTGCTCGAATTTCTCATTAATAACATCTATGTGGAATTTGGCAATACAATATATCGACGACATATAGGTATTCCAATGGGTACTAATTGTGCACCCCTTTTGACTGACCTATATGTTCTCTTATGAATACGACTATATGCAGACGCTTTCAAAAACAGATTATTTCAAAGCCCGTTCCTTCGCATTCACCTAACCCTATATAGACGATCTTCTTGCTGTGGATAATCGCTATATAAAAGACGCAATTCCGACATCGTAAACTATCCCTATCTGGACCGAAATATACCGGAGGGACCTGTATAGATGGTGTGTACATATCTCGCCTAGTAGCGTTTGCTAGATCCTGCGTTAAATGTGACGATTTTAATCGACGTCACAAAACATTATGACAGATTTGGCGATACATATCGCATGCTGATAGCAAAGTACGAGCCTAGCGTGCAAGATCTATGGCGGTACGTTTCGTAACTTGTGTATAACTCCGCTAGGGGCGGTACGGACGTATGTATTTTAAGATCCTCATCGTGTTCATATGAATAGTCACAATCAAAGCGTGACTGAGATACATCGTACTCTAGATAACGACTTTACAACGTATATCATATGGATTAAGAATACTGATCAGCGATACGGATTTGATAGTTTTGGAACATCATGATGTCTTGCTGGCATCATTGAAATCTCGCTTCGGTCTTGCACGAAATTAGTCCAGTTTTATGTATACTATGATGTTAATGTTAATGTTAATGTTATTATATGAATTAGGTCTTTGGATTATGGACGCGGAAATTCTTCAATGGACGACGGCTGAATTTTGAATGACGGACGAGACGCTTGTATTTGTAGATGTTGATGTAAACTGTAAATTGCTGATTGTTTTTCCCGGTCGTGCGATGGAATGTCATTTATCTGGACATCTGCGCCGCGTTTGTGAAGCTCTGTTTCGTCGGAGATATCTGGTGCATCATGTCACTGCTGCGATGCGTGACAATCGTGTGGAGCAGATGGAAAGTAATCGTGATACAACGCAGAGATGTGAGAAATCTGTTGGAAGTATGGGAGTGCCGAAAAGTGAAGGTGATGGTGAGAAGCCGCGGACTGGCAGTGGGAGAAGGTGCCGACTGTTGTGCTTAAAAGTTACACCCGGACATGCCCTTTCTCTACTACTCCTCGACTGCGCCACGACGTCGCTGACAATATTGAATGTTCATTCCGGGTTGTCATAGTTCCGGTCGGATCTCCGAGGATAACGCTAGCCTGCCGTCAGAGTTCCGCCAGTCCTCGAAGTTCCAGCCCAAAATCCTCAGAGCTCCGTCAGTCCTTAGATTTCCACCCCGAGCTTGCAGATACTTGCTTTCGTTTGGATAACATCAATTCGAGATAAATTCAGTATCACAAGATATATTCAACTGGAGCCAGAACTTCAAGGCCACATTCTACGGTGCGTCACGCAACGCCTTCCAGGTATAATGTCTCGTTACATATGCTTGATTAATACCATGGACTGTTACAGTACACTGGTCATGGAACTGCCATGTGAAACAGATTAGCGGCCAGCATATCTGTATATGCCCCACAGAACTATAACAGAGCATATCCAATTGCTTACAAACTATCCGTTCTTACGATATTACCGTATCTTTTTGTCTATAGACCCACGGCTAATTTTAATGTTAGAATGTAACAGGGTTACCTCTCATTCTGCCAGTCGATCGACCCTGCTATCAGCCATTTCACATATATCCATGTACCAAAACATCATTTCACAAAACCTGAATTTTAACAGTCGAAAACAGTCCTTATCCACATACTAAATACAAGGATACCGTATATAATTTTGCAGATGTGAATGTGCGGGACCATTTGATTCAACCTGTAACCATCTGGGTCATCCATACGCGGTAAGACTGACCCTGGGATCGTGTGTATCCATTCTCAGCCTACTTTCGGCAACTGCAAGCAACCACCTCGCTGGGGGTCTAATAACACCCCAGCCACCAGTCAGATTTTTGGACCAGATTCGGGGCCTTCGCGCACATCGCCGGAAGTGACATCATATATAGTAAAATAGATGTTTACAGAACATTTCGATTACTTTTCAAGTCTGCATAATACCTCCGTTGACCTAGCGTTAAAAAGAATTATCTGGAGATAATTTTCCCTGTTTATCTGGACAGAGCATATGAAAAGTAGTTCGCTCATGTGCAACACTAAAGGGGTTGTTCGGCCGGATTCAAAATGAACCGTGCGTTGGTTGGTTTCTCCTATACGTCATAGCAACGTAGTAACGGTCAACTTCCGCTATTTGGTGGCAGGGATGGTAATGGAGCCTGCGAAATGGAGCATGCGCTGTGGGGAGGTTGAACTGCAAGAGGGAATTTCCAGAAATCAAAAACACGTGACTTCGTCAGCCAATCACCTAAAGTCTACCGACGTAACCCCAACGTAACCCGCCATTTTCGAGTCATGTGATGTCCTACTTGTTCAAACACAGATCTACCACACCTCTTGGATGATACGAAAGTTATTCATACATATATATTTAGTAAGCCCAGGCAATAGCTGTTTCCGAAGTGGTATGAAAAACCTGTAATTTATTAGATTTCTCGAGTCTGTTCTCCGCCGGATGAAGGCCGAACAGAATCCGGTAAAGTACCGGATATCGCTCCGCGATAATGGAGACACACGATTCGCAAGCCATCTTATGGATGGCGAAGTGTACGCAAATGCATTTGATTTCGACAAAACAAGCATCGCTGATTTGTTTTCAAACAAACGGCCGTTAGCCTTGTTGTAGGTCTGATGTTGCTGTTGTTGTAAATAGATGAACAGTTATATAATTATCCGTAGTCACCGATTGTTTGTTGTCTTTTGTCTGCCAAATTCCCCAGATGTGCTGCAGTTGACTAATTCTGGTTAATTCAAGTTGTTGCGATACAGAGCAGTTCGGATAATCTCGCACTTTCAATCTCCGGCAAAGCCTACATGGCTTGGTGAAGACCCACTGTGCGGAGACTGACGGCGTTTTTTCGCCCTGAAAAATTGACTGAGGGCAGGGTCGATCGACTGGCAGAAGAGGAGATAACCCTGTTTTGAGGTTTGGTCCGTGTACATATTTGACCTCGGGAAGAGCAACACTATTGATCATCTCACTGTTTGCTTTGGTTACAATGAACTAAATATCTCCCTGTCTCTAGACAGGTTAATTACCCCTATCACAACCACGAGAAGCGACTTCGTGCCAGAAATTAAACCCCCGACTATTTTTTTTTATCGCTGGCACGGTATGGAACCATACTGTTCACCAGCAAATATTAGAAGACCAAAAATTCTCATGGGCGCGGTTATCTTAAACGAGTTCGCACAGAATGCTCCCCAAAGAAGGAATCAAAGAAATTTCAACAGAACGTTGAAAATACAGACTCGAGTTATGTGACATTTTCAAATATCAGTAACGAATTTATCACCTTTTTCCAACTAGCGGGCCGGTGTCCACATAACAGGCCAGGCCATGCATACATGCTAATAGATGCTAAACTACCACAATTTTGCACGCGGCCAGCTAAGAAATATTAGTTTCGTTATTACTTTCAACTAGCCTTGTCCACTGATTCACCATGCCCCACATATGGGGACAGTTGGAGGAAAACAATTTGATTTTATTTTTGCATGACATTCACTACTAATGCGTTTTTAAATTATTTTTTTGTGTCAGCATGAAGCCTTATCACGATCCTTTGTTATGCATAATTAAAAAAATGTAGATCAGAAGAATGATTTTATTCTAGAGTACATCGGGACACTTCCTGATTTTTGTTTCAACCAGACCCGGTCCTCCCTACTATACGGTGTAGGGGCCTACACATCTCCAGAATGCAGGTTAACAGGAAGCCCAGTGGTCCTCAACGCGACATTAAACCTTAATTCTCTCTCTCTCTCTCCCAGTGGTCCTGACAACGTTAGATGATGACGTCTATTATAAGTCGTTGCTTTCGGGAATACTTATTGACACCAGTAAGTCGTTTTTATCTTCACAGCCATAGGAGTATCAAAAATAGCTCAAACCAAATGACTGGTATCCAATTTGAAATTCTCTCCGACTGTCATAGTTCAGGGGAGGCGATTCGATGATAATCACACCGTGTACTTAAATTTGAGTAGTCTCCCTTGAGTGTTGTCGTACAGTTTGACGAGTTCATCGTTAATTCAAAAATTCCGGATTGAACAGCATCAACATGAAATCTTTCTCTAATTTACAGTGCCATGGATTTTCCCGATCTACTGTTCCTCCGTATATACAGTAAACATTCTCGTCAGATTGTATTCCTCCTACTGTCCCAGGAGGTGACTGATCGATACTCGGACCGCTTTGATAGCTGAACTGTGTAGCCTACGGAGCTAATATGCCAGTGATATCTGTCGATATCCGAGAAGATGATCTATACATATGTCGTTAGTCGATCCATATGCCGATAGCAGTTTGAATCAAGAAAATTCATCTGTAGTATGAGAAAGAGCGATTTCTCCTCGGAGGCAACTTGAACTCCGTCATATCGGCAGAACATGAACATATCTAGTCCCTAGTCATGGTTCGTCAGACAAATCCGAACCATGACAGAAGACGAATTCGGGGGGGGGGTGGTATTACGGTGAAGTGTCGAAATATGGGGTCTCTATATATAACCCCATGCTTTATATAAAAATACACCAAGGTCTGAAACGCACTTTGGGTGATATGAGAAATAAACGGTTTACCTCCCAACAAAATACACCAGCTTATTCTGGTGTGTCACTGTATATATTCCCGTCGTCAAATTAGCAAATTTGTGCAATTTCATACCTTTGTCGGGCGATTCAAAATCCAACGTAATGCTGACCAATCAGAATTGAGAACGAAGCCCGCCATAATCTCGGTGTGCCGGAATGGATGGACAGTTACGTTAGATTTTGAATCGCCCGGCAAAGGTAAAAAATTGTACAAATTTACTAATTTGACGACGGGAATATATAGACTGACACTTGTAGAATAAGCTGATTCACCCAAAGTGCGTTTCAGACCTTGATGTATTTTTATATAAAGCATGGTGTTATATATAGAGATCCCATATTTCGACACTTCACCTTAATATCACCGCCCACACCCCCCAAAACTCTTGTTTTGAGGGCCTGTGAAAGGGAACTAATTTCACAACTGTATGGGATGTGCTATACCTGATATGCAGCGAAAATAGGTCACCATGAGAGTTTGTTCTATGCACAAGCCCTCAAAACAACAGGTTTAGGGGGTGTGGGCGGTGATATTACGGTGAAGTGTCGAAATATGGGGTCTCTATATATAACCCCATGCGTATTTTTATATAAAGCATGGGGTTATATACAGAGACCCCATATTTCGACACTTCACCTTAATACCACCGCCCACACCCACCAAACTTTTGTTTTGAGGGCCTTTGGTTCTATGTTAGTGGAGGCCTACAGCTTGCGCTATTAAACCCTTTGTACGAAAAATAAAGAGCCCGGGCTGGTATAGGCAATGCAGTCTCTTTCAGAAAAATTGTGTTTGATGACGGCATCAGGTAGTACGTGGCAGGATTGTCTCTCCCCAGTATGAGGATCTGTAAATATTCGAATGTTACGATCTTCCCAGAAAAAATATATATTGAACTTCCCTCTGAAAAAAAAAAAAAACGAAAAATCTGTTTCAGAATTGCCGAAAAGCTTCACTTTTACTATCAAGTCTTTCGACATTTGAACCGACAAAATACGGAAAAGGGCCATTTTTTTATCAGATGGGGGATTTCGGAAAGCGCAACAGCCGAGAAGACTTTCGCAAATCCAGAGGCCCAGACTTCGCTGGACTATTTTCTTGTCAAAATTGTTACAGTAATTTTATTTATGATTATCGAGGCCTGGTCCTTAAAACGAATTTATTCACAGCATAATACACCAGTCTTTTCGATGAGCAGATTAAGGGCGAGTTGTAAATCACTCTCCTGAAATGCTTTGGGGGAGCTGTCGCTCTCCTTGTCAATTGCTCACCCAAAACACTACTGGGAGAGCTATCGCTCTGCTGGGACGAGAGATAAAATATTGTAAAATAAACAGCTGTCAATAAAGAATATAAGAACAATTTACAATAATTGTGTTTGTTTTATTTCTTATCCAAGACAAACACAGCAATATTTACCCATTCCACATTACGGTTGATGAAAAATGTTCATTCTTCTGTTTAGTCCTATTACAGTTCACCTGAACTATCAGAATCTTCTGATTCTGAAGTAGAGAGGGCATAGCTCTCATCAGAACTATACTCGTCAGAGCTAGGCTCAACCGGTTGAAGTGGTTCACAAGTTTGATCAGAAGTACTAGGAGTAATATTGCTCTCTAATCTCTTTGCTCTACGTAACACTGTCAGTAGTATACAATACCCTAATTGGCGTAATAGCGCCTCACTGCGCATGCGCAGAACCTGGTGTGACGTCATAAGTGTAGGTTTTGTGGCGGTATTGGGGCGGTGTGCGCATGTGTGATGTGTGGGAGGTGGGTACAAGATGGCCGCCATGTGGGAGGTGGGAAAAGATGGCCGCCATGTGGGAGGTGGGTACAAGATGGCCGCCATGTGGGAGGTGGGTACAAGATGGCCGCCATGTGGGAGGTGGGCACAAGATGGCCGCCATGTGGGAGGTGGGTACAAGATGGCCGCCATGTGGGAGGTGGGTACAAGATGGCCGCCATGTGGGAGGTGGGTACAAGATGGCCGCCATGTGGGAGGTGGGTACAAGATGGCCGCCATGTGGGAGGTGGGTACAAGATGGCCGCCATGTGGGAGGTGGGTACAAGATGGCCGCCATGTGGGAGGTGGGTACAAGATGGCCGCCATGTGGGAGGTGGGTACAAGATGGCCGCCATGTGGGAGGTGGGTACAAGATGGCCGCCATGTGGGAGGTGGGTACAAGATGGCCGCCATGTGGGAGGTGGGTACAAGATGGCCGCCATGTGGTGGGAGGTGGGTACAAGATGGCCGCCATGTGGGAGGTGGGTACAAGATGGCCGCCATGTGGGAGGTGGGTACAAGATGGCCGCCATGTGGGAGGTGGGTACAAGATGGCCGCCATGTGGTGGGAGGTGGGTACAAGATGGCCGCGAGTAGTAAAATGTATAAAAGGAGTTGATTTTTAGGGAAAGGGTGTATTCAATCTGACTTACCTGACCTGACTTGATCAGCCAGCCAGCCCGCCAACCAGTCCTCCTGCCTGCCTAGCCGCTTGTATGAGACGAAAAGCATGAGACGTGGAGAAGATTTTCCCTTTGATCCAGCAGTACCTCCGGTTGAAGTCTTGCCTGAAGATGAGCGTGTCAGGGACATTTATCAACGTCACTGGGCTACCATACGCCATTGTTTCCACCGTGACCGTCGTCTATTGGACTTGTATAATTTTCGGTTGGAGGACCTCACGTATCTTCCTACTTACGCCGAGAACATTTTTACAGATCAGGTCACTGCCTTCAAATTGAATGTGACATTTGGGTATATCTTACGGCACAAAAAGACGGACCAGCTGCGGTATTTCTATCCGAGTAATAATTCGTATGTGTTTGACCAGCCATTCACCATCACGGATGCCATTTCTCTGGAGCCTGTGGTCGAGCAACTCACTACATTAGACCCGTTGGAGTGGGCCCGCCTGCAACGCCCCAATACACAATGGTTGGTGCAAATGGTCACTAACGTCACATTTTTCGTCACGAAAATGAGAGATCATCCTATCGGAGCTCCTGTACTACTGCCTCCGTGGTTGCTTCATCGACACGGCCTGTATGCATTAACAGTAGGGGTGAAGGGACCCTACAAAGACCGGAAATGTCTGTTTCGGTGTTTGGCCGTGCATGTGGACGAGTGTGACCCCCGGAGTTGTGACACAGTGGCCGATGGGTATTGGGAAGAATATTTAGAGCAGCAAGACATGGATAAGCGGCACTTCCGAGGTGTCCCCTTCAAGCATTTGGATGACGTGGAGTCCCTGTTTCATATTAATATCTTTGTCTATCGATTACGACGAGAGGATGACGATACATTTGTGGCTGAATTGGTTCGGCGATCCACAGAACGGTATGCTGCTACGATGAAAGTGAATGTGTTCGACCACAATGGCGTGAGTCATTTTTCGCTGATCTCCAATATGAGCCAGTACGCTCAGTCTTTCAGTTGTGCCCAATGCCATCGGGTGTTTAAACACTCTCGCGACTTACATCGCCACGAGAAAATCTGTGACAACAGTGTGAAGCGAGTCTATCCGGGTGGAGTGTATCATAATACGCCTACTATTTTCCAGGAACTGGCCGATGAGGGACTCATCATACCGGAAGAGGACCGTTATTTCCCCTACCGGGCGTGTTATGATTTCGAGGCCCTGTTGGAGCCCATGGACCTGTTTTCAGCGAAAACGCAGTGGACGCAGCGCCATATTCCTCTGAGTGTCAGTATTTCCAGCAACGTACCTGGCTATGACGCTGCTCCGGTGTGTTTCGTGTCCACGGGGAACTCCCATGAGTTGATTACCCGCATGATGGAGTATTTAGAGCAAGTCAGTGCGGCTAGTACGGCATTGTTGGTGGTGAAGTTTCAGCACGTCCTGGACCAACTGGACGACCGCATTCCTGTACCGGGTGTAGCGTTCAGCGATGATGAAGAGTCCGAGTCCGAGTGCGAGTCCGAGTGCGAGTCCCTGCAGTCGCAGCCCCTGCAGGCGCGGGATGTTCCTCTACCTAAACCGTATGCGGAGAAATTGAAGTTACGGTTCCTACAATACCTAAGTCAGTTACCGGTGCTCGGCTTCAATTCGGGACGATACGACTTGAACATGGTGAAGGAATTTCTCTACCCTTACTTGGCCCAGTCCGATACCCTCAAGTCGGTGATCAAGAAGATCAATAATCATATGGCCCTCACTACTACATCACTGCATTTCCTGGACGTGCGCAACTACCTAGCTCCTAATTGTAGCTATGATCAGTGGGTCAAGGCCTATAACTGTGCACAAACCAAAGGGAGGTTCCCTTACACGTATATATCATCGCTCGACCGTTTGCAGGAAACACAGTTGCCATCTCGGCACGCCTTCTTTGATGATTTGAAGCAAGTGGAATGTCCGGAAGACACGTACCGTGAACTACAGCAGGTATGGAACGATGAACATATGCAGACCTTGGAAGATTTCCTCATATGGTACAACAACCTAGATGTGGTTCCTTTCCTGGAGGCGGCCGAGAAAATGGTGCAACTTTTTCAACGCCAAATGCACGTGGACATCTTTAAAGAGTGCTTAAGTTTACCGGGGCTGGCCCTTCGCCATTTGTTTCAAGAGTGTTCCACTTACTTTTCGCTGGTACAACAGAAAGATGCGGACATGCATAATTGTTTAAAAGATAACATTGTGGGCGGGCCCAGTCTTATTTTTCACCGCTACCACGAGAAGGATGTCACTACTCTCCCCAGTGGAAAACCCGTTGCTAAAATCATTGGATTCGATGCCAATGCTCTGTACCTGTGGTCGTTGGCCCAACCTATGCCCAGTGGTCATTATACACGTTGGTTGGCGGAAGGACGTCATTTTACTCCCCAACGGTTACCTCACAAACATCTTGCCGACCAGTGGTTGGAGTGGGAAGCCTATCGACGGGGTATTTATATACGACACCAGACCAACGCCACTGAGAAGCGGATAGGCGATCGGCGTCTCCCCGTCGATGGGTTTGCCCATGTACAAGGAACACCCACTGTTTTCCAGTTTTATGGCTGTTACTGGCACGGCCACGGATGTCATTTCAGCGCGGGTCGTTTTAATGAGCGACGCGGGAAAACACCCTTAGAATTACGGGAGGAAGTAGTGGCCAACGGAGATTATGTGAAAGAGCGAGGATACCATTTGATTGAAATGTGGGAGTGTGAATTTCACACCCTGTGCCAGGCCCGTCCCCATTTACAACGGTTCCTAAAAGAGCGTGAGTACCCGTTGAGTCGTCGGCGACTGCTGAGTCTGCCACAGATGTTGGACGCCATTCGTTCGGGGCAGCTCTACGGCTTTGTAGAATGCGACCTGCATGTTCCCGACACTCTCAAGCCCCTCTTCGCCCAGTGTCCGCCTATCTTCAAGAATACGCTGGTGGGTCGGGATGATATTGGGGAGACCATGCGCACCTACGCAGAGCAACACGAGTGTTTACCTCAACCACGCCGCATGTTGATTGGAAGTATGTGGGCGGACAAAATCTTGCTGGGCACCCCCTTATTGCAATGGTACATGAAGCACGGTTTGGAAATTACTCAAATCTATCAAGTCATCCAGTATGTCCCCGAGGCTTGTTTTGCGGACAAGGCTGAGCTCGTCACGGCGGCCCGTCGTCAAGGTGATGAATACCCGAGTCAGGCCATCATGGCTGAATGTTGGAAACTCACTGGCAATGGTTATTATGGAAAAACGGTAACCAACCAGGATAAGCACGTCAACGTGAACATTTGTACGACTGCCCAAGCCTGCAAAAAAGTGAATTCTCCTCTGTTTCGGTCCGTGGAGGTCATCGATGACGACACCTATGAAGTCACTTCAGCTAAGAAGACTATCCGGTACAATTTACCCCTGCAGATTGGATGTATGGTCTATCAGGTGGCCAAGCTGAGGATGTTGCAGTTTCTCTACGACTTCATGGGTGTCTATTTTAATCCCTCAGACTGGCAGTTGATGGAGATGGACACAGATTCGGCCTACATGGCCGTCTCCAACGCCGATTGGGAGTCCCTGGTGAAACCCGAGTTACGGGAACAATATGAAGCGGATCGGGACCTGTGGCTACCTCGACGCGACCACTACACCTACGACAAGCGGACGCCGGGTCTGTTTAAACTCGAGTGGAGTGGAGATGCCATGATCGCCCTGTCGTCCAAGACCTACTATTGTTACGGAGGAGATGGAAACAACAAGTTTAGTTGTAAAGGCGTCAACCGACGTGACCCTGCCATCGACAAAGCTCTCTACCTGGACGTATTGCAGAGCCAGGCCAGTGCCAGTGGGACCAACCGAGGATTCCGGATGGTGGACCACCAGATGCGGACCTATATCCAGCAACGAGACGCCTTTACTTTCTTTTATCCGAAACGGAAAGTATTGGCCGACGGTGTGAGCACTACCTACTTGGACTTGTAAAATGTGGAACACTAATAACTGTGGAGTCACGAGTTATAAAAACTGTAAAAGTCAGGATGGCCGAGTGGTCTAAGGCGCCGGTATTAAGTGCCGGTGGGGTGATACCCTGCGTAGGTTCAAATCCTACTCCTGACAAAACTTTTATGTACCTTAATCACTACTATTCTATGTGTGTACATACCCCTACTATTTGTACCCTGTATTCTATATTTGTATATATCCTTGCTTGTTGACTTAAATAAAAAAAAAAAAGTCAAAACCCATCATTGTGTTTTTTCATCATCATTTTCATTGTCCCATTGGACATTGGACCGTCTGACCTGGAGGTCACCCTTTGACCTTTTGACCCGCGTCCGCGCGCGCGCGCGCACACTACCGGGAATGACGCGCACTTCCGGAGAACGCGCGCGCGCGCTGAGGCCGGGGCGGGGCAGGGCGGGAAAAGGTGCCGGAGGTTGAACATACGGATGTGTAAGGGGAAACATTAGGAACTCTTCTATGTTTGGAGGTAATTTCAGTGAAAAACCCGGAAGTGACGTCACAACCCCACGTGACCTGCGCAACAGAATGGATACGACACCCTAGTGTAACTCCCTCACCTAGGCTTCACATGGATACCTCACTAGCTTCAATAAACTTTCATACCCTTCGGCCACCGCGTATGCGCAGAATGACGCTATTTCAAATCCGCTAGTCCAGGCAGATGCCCCTTCACCTAAGCTTCACTTTGATACCTCACTCGATCTCATTGCACCAGTAGTAACTCCCCTAGCTCCCAACACGGCTATTTCCATACCCTTGGGCCACCGCGCATGCGCAGAATGACGCTATTTCAAATCCGCTAGTCCAGTCTATCAGATGCTCCTTCACGTCACCTTCACTTTGATACCTCACTCGACCCCATTGGACCATTATTGGCTTCGCTAGCTCCAAAACGGCTATTTTCATACCCTCGGGCCACCGCGCATGCGCAGAATGCTGATAGTTCAACCCACACCAGTCCATCAGATGGCCCTTCATCTCACCTTCACATTGATACCTCACTCGGCTCCATCGGGCCACTAGGGGCGCCCCTAACGCCAAAAAGGCTATTTTTAAGATAAACATCAAAATCTGGTGTACGAAGATTTTTTTTATTTTAGAGGTAGTGGGTCGAGTGAGGTATCATATTGAAGCTGACGTGAAATGCTTCACACTGATACCTCACTCGACCCCATTGCACCACTAGGGGCGCCTCTAACCCAAAAAAGGATATTTTGAAGATTACGCATGCGCAGAATGCTGATAGTTCAACCCACACCCAGTCTATCAGATGCGCCTTCACGTCACCTTCAATTTGATACCTCACTCGACCCCATTGGACCATTAGGGACGCCTCTAACCTCAAAAAGGCTATTTTGATGTTTTGATATTTTTCATATTATCTTCGCGCATGCGCAGAATTACCCTAATTCAAGCCCACACCCAGTCTATCAGATGCTCCTTCACGTCACCTTCAATTTAATACCTCACTCGACCCGATTGGTCCATTAGGGACGCCTCTAACCTCAAAAAGGCTATTTTGATGTTTTGATGTTTTTTTTTTTACGTGGTGTTGGAACAGTCAAACGTTGCAAAGCCTGACCAGTGGCGTGTGCGGACAATATTGCTTGTTTTACCTGTACCATCGATGCCGGGGAAGACCCTTATCTACCATCGTACAGATGTTTGACGAGTACCCCCAGGCCGAGGACCGCGATGTACTCGTCTATGACTGGGCCGCCCATCATTTCAATGTACAAGCCCCGTTCTGGGCTTGAATTATTTCAATGTACATACGCCCGCTGTTCTGGGCTTCAGTTAATGACAAGCCCCTTGTTCTGGGCTTCAGTTAATGACAAGCCCCTTGTTCTGGGCTTCAGTTAATGACAAGCCCCTTGTTCTGGGCTTCAGTTAATGACAAGCCCCTTGTTCTGGGCTTGAGTTTTCACGTGGTTGTTCTCACGTTGTTGTTGTTCAATGAATAAAAAAATGAGATCTCACCAAAAACCCTGTCTTGTGTGTTTTATTCCTGATGCATTAATGCCCAATGCGGAGATTCAGTCAAACTGAAATCAGTGGTGTAGGATGGGACCAAAATGTAACCCATCAAGTTTAGAATGCAAGAGCACTATAGTAAAAATAGAGAGCCAATGAAATCAGCCCACAGACCAAGTACGTGTTTTTGGTCTAGGTTTGGAGCGGGCATTTCATTGAGGTACGTGTATACGGTGAGTGAAGAGACTCGTCCAACACGTATCGATTATGACTATCAGTGCTAGGTAACCCATCAAGGTTAGAATGCAAGAGCACTATAGTAAAAATAGAGAGCCAATGAAATCAGCCTACAGACCAAGTACGTGTTTTTTGGTCTAGGTTTGGAGCGGGCATTTCATTGAGGTACGTGTATACGGTGAGTGAAGAGACTCGTCCAACACGTATAGATTATGACTATAAGTTCTATTAGCCAATCAGTGGCCTAGAATGGAGCCAAAGGTAACCCATCCATGTCCAGAAAAACATTACCCGGGTGTACAAGAACCCAGATGTAGGCGCGGACGTCAGCGAAAGCACACCGTGAATACCCCAATTCGATGGGCTGATTGTTCGATCGCTGATTGGTTCTTTTTCTCGACCGCTGATTGGCTCTTTTTCTCGACCGCTGATTGGTCCAAATGGAACTGCCCATCTTTCCCAGGTTCATCTAGAATCCCCCTAGAATCTAGAATTTTTTATTGTGCTCAAGCTCTGACTATAGCGATACCGCAACATTGTCTCATTGGACATTGGACCGTCTGACCTGGAGGTTACCCTTTGACCTTTTGACCCGCGTCCGCGCGCGCGCGCGCGCACTACCGGGGATGACGCGGGATGACGCGCGCGCGCGCTGCGGGGCGCTGGGGCGGGAAAACACCCCGGCGGTTGAACATTGCAACTCTTGTATGTTTGGAGGTAGTGTTTAGTGAAACCCCGGAAGTGACGTGACAACCCACGTCACCTGCGTATATACTCCTGTAAAATAGAGCCGATTTTATTTCTTTGGAAGGGACAAGGTGAATTGCGCTTTTTATACTACTAAACTGTGATGTAGATTACATCTTACATAGGCCTTAAGGCCGTGATATGCCTATGAAGTATTCTGGGGCATGGTCAATACTTTCCAATTTTCCCTTCGTCTACTACTCGCCGATTTTTTTGATTTTTTTATTATTTATTTATTTATTTATTTATTTATTTATTTCCTCGAGAGCTTTAAAATAAGACCTCACTCTACCCCATCGGGCCACTAGTGCTCCAACATGTCCACCCCGTATGGATTGATACATACCAATATCCCAGTATATGAGTGTATATGGGTCTATATGGATCTATATACAAGCCTACGCGGTACTTTCAAATTTTTTTCCATCGTATTCTACATGATCAACCTCATAGCTCATAGTAAAAGCCATAAAAAAACCCGATCACCCCTATACCCATTCAGGCTAAATATAGCGGACATGATCTTCGAATTGGTCTAGTCCGAGTTGTCTCCCTTGCACCAAAGCGAATAGATGGCGCTGTGGTTTGAACGACTTTATTATCCGGGGAAATTTTGGTGTTCAGTAGCCATTTTGTGTTTTCTGAGCGGGAGAACATTCTCTGTTGCAGTGTATAACGGAACTTTGTTCCATTTCGGTATCCGCTGAGATGAATAATGTGATCTGCATCATGCATCGCCTGCATGTCACACGTAGACTGAAATCGAGGGAGTGTGCTGTGTTCCAGCGGACGCATCAATTTGTGTGATATCCGACAGGAAACGTGAAAATTGATATTCTTTCACAGATTTCGAAGTGTATAGGCCTACAGTTCTGGTGAGAATGAACGCAGCCTTTATGATCAGCGATTGAACGATAATGTAGGCCACCGAACAGGTTTTGTGGAATCAACATTGTGTAACGACTGGAGGGATTTTATCGGACATGTGCAGTACGGAACGCTTATCGTGGCAGTCCGTATAATTTGTCAATTTTTGTGTTTGGCACGACAACAGTGAAAGCTGATGGATGAAATTCTACTCCACGGGGAACGGTAACGAATGAATGGAATATCTTACCAAACTCTCAGGTAGGATGTGGGTTTCAGGAGTTCACCGGGTGTGACAATTTCTTTATAATGATTTGTGATAAAAGCGGGTAAAACCTAATGTCAAAATCTCCTTGAAGGTCACGGAGATGTCGATTTATTGCTGATCAGCTGATTTCCAGGACAGACAGACATTATTTCGGCTCTTTTCTCTTCGAAATTCTTGTAATTTGCTCAATACAAATAAATATTTAAATTGACTCTGAGTTTTCTGTTGGCATTATTTCAGCAATATTATGCACTAAAATCTGATGATTCGAAATAAAACTAGGAAATTTTAATGCTTGGGCGATGGTAACACAGCACTATACAGTGGGCCTTCTTTGTCTTTATCTTGTGGTTTCAACAACGACTGTCATTTTTCAATACCTCCGGAATCATAGGAGGCATTTGAATCGGTTCCATCTTCTGTCGTCTCTGGTTCTGGGGGTTTTAACATGGTTTGTAACATCTCGTCTATATCATCAAAACTTTGGTATACATCTGGAGTAACATCCGGTGTGGTTGTTGTCAAGGCGAAGAAATTATCCAGCGGCGATGTTTCTGGAGGATGTTCACAATGAGTTGGTGCAGGGTAGTTCTGGGGTTCAGGTAAAGGTGAGAATAAGTGGTTGATTATATCATCTAATGGGGTTCATCGTGTACCAAATTCATGATACTGTCGAAGCGTTGTACTTGATTATCATGATTTGTGAACAAATCTGATGTGTTGTCAATATCCATGAGTTGTGTCAAGGGTAAATCCATGACTGGGCACTCAGATTAATTGTGAATAATTAAAAAAATGTGGTATTTATAGTGTAAGACACGTGCGCACGCGCAGCGAAAACACTCTGGTTGTATCGTGTGCTACGCTGCTGAAGAAAAAATATATGTGTGTTTGTTTAACAATTATAAACAGCTTTTCATTTTACAATAAATGTCAGGGCACGTGTAAATTTTATTACAAGTTAAACTCAGGCAATTCATTAGTGTTATATTTAAAAATTTAACAACCTAACGCTAGAATATATGATTATTTTATTAATTTTTAGGCATTTTAAAAATCATAAAGTTAGTGTACGGTAGTCTAAAACCCAGGTACATTGGAAATAATTTAATTTTCCTGGCTAAAAAAAAATACGTGTACACTATGGATTAGTCTTATCATAATTCCGAGAAAATTGTAACGGATTTATGGAAAAAAATAGGAAATTTTTATGCTTGAGCAATGATAACAAACACACTCATATACAGTGAGCATAGCTTGCACTCATTCACACTTGGCGGCCATGCATATCTTGTACTCATTGACACTTGGCGGCCATCTTGTCCCACCTCCCACATCTTGCACTGACTGACACTTGGCGGCCATCTTGTACCCACCTCCCACATGGCGGCCATCTTGTCCCACCTCCCACATGGCGGACATCTTGTACCCGCCTCCCACATCTCACTAAAAGTATAAATACGTGTATATTGTGACATTTATTCACCCATACAATCATGAATTCAACAAGACGTGCGCTGTTTACACAACACCCCGCTAGGGACCCGAGAAATGCTACAGAACACAGACAGCTGGTTAGCGTTCAGGAAAATGATGGAATGAGGGTAACCACCAGTTTTCAAAGGGAATTGGAAAACGAAACAACCATCTTAACACGCAGTACAGAAGAATTAGAACAACTCCGGCGAACTGTCGAAGAAAATGCACAATTGGAAAGACTAAGGGATGAACATGACGCAGAAATAAGCACGATGGAAACCATACAAGAACCTGATGATGACTCAACTGACGAGGAACTACAAGATGAACTGCCACGGTTAAATAGTAGACGTGGGGCAACGACAACGCCTGGTGAAATTCCAATGATTTCAACTACCGCCGAAACTCTGCCACAACAATGCTCTGGGTGTGAAGCCCAGGTAACCCGCCTGAACAACTTGATTAATGGCCTGAAAGAAGACCTGATTAAAATGAACGAGGAGATTGACAGACAAAACAAACAACTGGATAAAGAGCAGCAAATATCACGCTGTAGCATATGTACAGATGCCGAAAGCGAATTTGCTGTTTTACCATGCGGTCATTTATGCCTATGTGCAGGTTGTTGGGTGACACTGACGTGTGTAGGAGACATGTGCCATTGCACTGAGGCCGGCGAGAACCATCTGAAAATAAAATGTCCAATTTGCCGGAAACATGTAGCAGGGATAAAGAAAATCTACCGTGCCTAAGTGTGGTGGTGGAGTAACACTAACGGCCCTTTTCAGGGCCAACCATCTTCCCCGGAAGAGGAACTTCTAACTTTGCACAAAAATTAACATCAGACCCCATCATTGTTATCCCCAAAGAAAAAAAATTCAATTTTTTAACAATTAAATATTGAAAAACGGAAAAAGGGGGGGGGGGGGACAAGGGGGAGGGAAGGTTGATGGAACAGCCAAAATTTTTTTTTTTATTTTAAAAACAAGGAAAAAAAGATTCATGGAGCCAAAAAAAATCTTTTTCATTTTATATGTTTTTTTAACAACTAAATATTGAAATTAGCGAAAAAAAAAGGGTGTAATTATCACCCTATAGCAAAAAAAAATTGTTTTAAAAATGGGCCAATGGGGTCGAGTGAGGTATCAAATTGAAGGTGAGGAGAAGGGCTATCTGATGCACTGGGTATGGGATTGAAATATCGGCATTCTGCGCATGCGCGGCAGTGAAGGGTGTAAATTATCACCCTATAGCAAAAAAATTGTTTTAAAAATGGGCCAATGGGGTCGAGTGAGGTATCAAATTGAAGGTAAGGAGAAGGGCTATCTGATGCACTGGGTGGAAGATTGAATTAGGGTGATTCTGCGCATGCGCGACGGCCTAAAGGTATGAAAATACACGTATTGGAACTAGGGAACAAAAGAATGAACACTAAGCATTTTTTGTAATTTTCTACTTTATTAACACAAATAGAATGAACGTATTCACAAGGGTATTGAATTTAATACAATTATATATGAATATTGAATGTTTTTAATACAATTAACAGTAAAAAAACTCTGAAATTTTAATAACAATTATTCGCTCTCAAGCCACTTGAATGAAGGTGTATGGTAATAAATGTTCTGTTCAACACTGGTTCTGTTCAATAGTTCGCCATCAAGACTTGTTTGAATTCATCATCAGCTTTCCGTCCTTGGTGCACGTAAATGTATGTTATAATTTCTTCACGTGGAATTTTGGACAGGCAAGCCGCTTCAACTCCCAGGGCAATTTCCGTCTCCGTCACGGCCTCCAGTGCTTCAGTGATCATTGCGTATGAAGGTACTGGAGTGTCCTGTGGAATTTTAGGTCTGATGAGCTGCAAGACTGTATCGATGTACTTGAGGTAAATATAGTGAGACACCTGGTAGACCAGAGCTGAACCAATGGAACTTGCGAGACTCTGTAACTTCCGCCAGGCTGTTAATTTGAAAGTGACACCCTGAGGACAAGGTACGAGCTGTTGCGTATCTAACTGCATACGCCATTTACGAATATGAACGAGCAGCTCATCGTTGTAATAAGCACAGCTCACATAAATGTCGTCACCCACATGAAATTTCGCTTCATCACGCCCGTCGTCGCGAATAACTGCATCGATGGCGTAATCAAGGGTCTGCAGTTTTTGCCAGCTCTCTAAGTTCAGGGCAATATGCTTACCGGGTTTGTCGCCAAAACCCGCCGCATTCAAATGCAATTCTGCGTCTTTCACACTCACTGTCAAATAAGGTGAGAGCTCCCAAATGTCCCTGTGGGCTGCCTGGTAAGCTTGCTGGATCAGATTATTAATCTCCTGGACAGACAGAGGAAGTTCTACCTCTTGTTTCACAGGCACTTGCTGGGGTACAACTACTGACTCAGGTATAACTAACGGTGTTAGTCGAGGGCGTTTGGAGCGTGAAACGCGTTTGGCAGGTGTAGTACTCGCCTCTGGGGTAGTGTACGCACGTTTGCTAGCTGTAGTACGCTGTTCGGTAGTGGTATCCATCGCTAAGATATCTTCATCTTGTATAACGTCGGCTTCAAGTAGATCCGCTAGTTCGTCATTTCCCGTGATCTTCAACCCCGCCACGAAGGCTAGAAATGCATAGGGGCTAAGTAAGTGCAGTACACCATCGATAAGGGCTGTGTTTTGGGCTGAAGAAGTTTTCTCCGCCATGATTTCGTCGACACGCTGTTGGAGGAGTATGTTTCCATCCATAAGGATATAACATATTTCTTCTACACGCTGCATCTCATCAATCAGACGAACACGGTACTTTGCAAGCCTCTCTAAATATGATGATGACGCCATGACTATGGGCTCCAGGCTGGTGAGCAACTGCTACGGTGTAAAAGTATTATTACAAGCGGCTAGGCAGGCAGGCGGACTGGCTGGCTGGCTGGCTGGCTGATCAAGTCAGGTCAGGTAAGTCAGATTGAATACACCCTTTCCCTAAAAATCAACTCCTTTTATACATTTTACTACTCGCGGCCATCTTGTACCCACCTCCCACATGGCGGCCATCTTGTACCCACCTCCCACATGGCGGCCATCTTGTACCCACCTCCCACATGGCGGCCATCTTGTACCCACCTCCCACATGGCGGCCATCTTGTACCCACCTCCACATGGCGGCCATCTTGTACCCACCTCCCACATGGCGGCCATCTTGTACCCACCTCCCACATGGCGGCCATCTTGTACCCACCTCCCACATGGCGGCCATCTTGTACCCACCTCCCACATGGCGGCCATCTTGTACCCACCTCCCACATGGCGGCCATCTTGTACCCACCTCCCACATGGCGGCCATCTTGTACCCACCTCCCACATGGCGGCCATCTTGTACCCACCTCCCACATGGCGGCCATCTTGTACCCACCTCCCACACATCACGCATGCGCACACCGCCCCAATACCGCCACAAAACCTACACTTATGACGTCACACCAGGTTCTGCGCATGCGCAGTGAGGCGCTATTACGCCAATTAGGGTATTGTATACTACTAGCCTATGTGAGGGGGCATCTGACTGGACTAGTGGCTCGGGCGTTGTCACCATTCTGCGCATGCGCAGACAGGGAATTGTGGGAAAAGGGTATTGAAATAGACGTTTTGGGATCTAGGGGAGCCCCTAATGGGCCGATGGAGTCGTATGAGGTATCAATGTGAAGCCTATGTGAGGGGGCATCTGACTGGACTAGTGGCTCGGGCGTTCACCATTCTGCGCATGCGCAGACAGGGAATTGTGGGAAAAGGGTATGGAAATTGACGTTTTGGGGTCGAGGTGGGCCACTCGTGGTCCTATGGAGTCAAGTGAGGTATCAATGTGAAGCATATGTGAGGGGGCATCCGCCTGAACTAGTATGACGTGGAACTGACGTCATTCTGCGCATGCGCAGTAGACAAAGGGTATGGAAATAGACGTTTTGGGGTCTAGGTGGACCACTAATGGTCCAATGGGGTTGAGTGAGGTATCAATGTAAAGCAGTCGTGAGGGGGCATCCGCCTGGACTAGTGTGTTGTCCGTGTCAGACATTCTGCGCATGCGCAGACAGGGAATTGTGGGAAAAGGGTATGGAAATAGACGTTTTGGTGTCGAGGTGAGCCCCTAGTGAGCCGATGGAGTCTTATGAGGTATCGTTGTGAAGTATTCGTGAAGGAGCATCCACCTGGACAAGTGTGTCGTTCGTGTTCAACATTCTGCGCATGCGCAGAGAGGGAATTGTGGGAAAAGGGAATGGAAATAGACGGTTTGAGGTTTAGGTGGGCCACTATTGGTCCGTTGGAGTCGACTGAGGTATCAATGTGAAGCGCACGTGAGGGAGCATCCGACTGGGTGGAGGTGGGGTAGGAATATCGTCATTCTGCGCATGCGCAGGCAGGCCGTAGTATGGAAATAGACCTTTTGGGGCCGATATGGACCACTAGTGGTCCAAATGGGTTGTGGGAGGTGTCAAAGTGAAGCTTGTGTGGGATAGAGTCAGAATGGCGTGTTTTTATTGCAAGTCGCGTCAATCTGCGCATGCGCAGTTGGGTGTAGTAAGTAAAGCGGCCATTTTAGGGCAGTGAAGGAATGTATTTGGTGTAGAAATGGACCATCCTTAGTCCGAATGCGTCGTGTGAAGTGGCATCTTGTAGCAACGCTCGCCAACGCCAAGCTCAACGCTTCAACGCCCTGGTGAATTAGCCCAAAAGCTCTCATTTTTTCTAGACACTAATACATCGAAATGCAGTGACGCCCGTCAATGCCCGTCGTTACATCCTAGCCTAACACCTTGACGCCATGACATAGACCGAAGAGAGAACAACAACAACAAGGATGAGAGAACAACAACAAGTTTTTTCATATAGTTTATTCTCCCCAATGTTATATCATACCCACGCTGGGGGAGCCGCGTTGGGTAGGTTTACAATTCAAGAAGTCTCTTGTCCAATCAGAGGCCACCATTTGGTCCTGTCATACTCGTTCTTGCCCGTTAGATGTATTCTCGGCTGTCCAATCAGAAGTCGCCATTTCAGAAAGTCCTATCTTCGGCCATGTTCGCTCTGAACCGTTTGTTCTATGGTGTAGAGATTGACCATCCTTGGTCCGAATGCGTCGTGGGAAGTGTCATCTTGCAGTTCTCGGGGTGTAAACTCCATTTGAGGGATGTCCACAGTATCTGTGACGTCGTCGGTGACGTCATCAGTACGAGTAGTAGCGAAAGAACATGTTTTATAATTGGCTCAGTGCCAATTTTTTCCCACGTTTTGCGGGATGTCCACAGCATCTGTGACGTCATTGGTGACGTCATCAGTACGAGTGGTAGCGAAATTTTGATTAGTCGTCCAATACATATGGAATGATGAGGGACACGAATTAATCTATATATGTACAGACACCAGCACACACCAATAATACCGCCACACACACACACACACACACCACCAACACCACCACCAACGCCACCACCGGGCGTTGACGGGCGTCAACGCCCGGTGGTAGTGGTAGCTCCCTGTGGCAGAGCTCTTGAATCGGAGCTCTCGGAGCTCAAAGCTTGTGGAACTCAGAGCTCGGAAATGACGTCATCGCAGGCATGCGCTCTGTACCCTATAGCCCGTAGGGAATAGGGTACACCGGGGTGCGGGTGCAGCACAGGTACACGCGCATGCCTGCGATGACGTCATTTCCGAGCTCTGAGTTCCACAGGCTTTGAGCTCCGAGAGCTCCGATCCAAGAGCTCTGCCACACGGGGGCTACCACCACCACCACCACCGGGCGTTGACGCCCTGTGCAGCACAGGTACACGCGCATGGCTGGGATGACGTCATTTCCGAGCGCCGCAAGCTTTGAGCTCCGAGAGCTCCGATCCAAGAGCTCTGCTACACGGGAGCTACCACCACCACCGGGCGATGACGCCCGTCAACGCCCGGTGGTGGCGTTGGTGGTGGCGTTGGTGGTGGTGTTGCTGGTGTGTGTGTGTGTGTGATGGTATTATTGGTGTTTGGTGGTGTCTGTACATATAGAGATTAAGTCGTGTCCCTCATCATTCCATATATATTGGACGATGGGCTATAGGGTACAGGGTGCACCACAGGTACGCGCGCATGCATGCGATGACGTCATTTCCGAGCCCTGAGCTCCACAAGCTTTGAACTCCAAGAGCTCCGATTCAAGAGCTCTGCCACACGGGAGCTACCACCACCACCGGGCGTTGACGCCCGTCAACGCCCGGTGGTGGCGTTGGTGGTGGTGTTGTGGTGGTGTGTGTGTGTGTGTGTGGCGGTATTATTGGTGTGTGCTGGTGTCTGTACATATATAGATTAACTCGTGTCCCTCATCATTCCATATGTATTGGACGACTAATCAAAATTTCGCTACCACTCGTACTGATGACGTCACCAATGACGTCACAGATGCTGTGGACATCCCGCAAATCGTGGAAAAAATTGGCACCGGAACCAATTATAAACATGTTCTTTCTGCTTGCATTACTGCAATGATGACGTCACCGATGACGTCACAGATGCTGTGGACATCCCTCAAATGGAGTTTACACCCCGAGAACTGCAAGATGACACTTCCCACGACGCATTCGGACCAAGGATGGTCAATCTATACACCATAGAACAAACGGTTCAGAGCGAGCATGGCCGAAGATAGGACTTTCTGAAATCGCGACTTCTGATTGGACAGCCGAGAATACATCTAACGGGCAAGAACGAGTATGACAGGACCAAATGGTGGCCTCTGATTGGACAAGAGACTTCTTGAATTGTAAATCTACCCAACGCGGTTCCCCCAGCGTGGGTATGATGTAACATTGGGGAGAATAATCTATATGAAAAAAACTTGTTGTTGTTCTCTCATCCTTGTTGTTGTTGCTGTTCTCTCTTCGGTCTATATCATGGCGTCAAGGTGTTAGGCTAGGGTGTAACGACGGGCATTGACGGGCGTCACTGCATTTCGATGTATTAGTGTCTAGACAAAATGAGAGCTTTTGGGCTAATTCACCAGGGCGTTGAAGCGTTGAGCTTGGCGTTGGCGAGCGTTGCTACAAGATGCCACTTCACACGACGCATTCGGACTAAGGATGGTCCATTTCTACACCAAATACATTCCTTCACTGCCCTAAAATGGCCGCTTTACTTACTACACCCAACTGCGCACGCGCAGATTGACGCGACTTGCAATAAAAACACGCCATTCTGACTCTATCCAACACAAGCTTCACTTTGACACCTCCCACAACCCATTTGGACCACTAGTGGTCCATATCGGCCCCAAAAGATCTATTTCCATACTACGGCCTGCCTGCGCATGCGCAGAATGACGATATTCCTACCCCACATCCACCCAGTCGGATGCTCCCTCACGTGCGCTTCACATTGATACCTCAGTCGACTCCAACGGACCAATAGTGGCCCACCTAAACCTCAAACCGTCTATTTCCATTCCCTTTTCCCACAATTCCCTCTCTGCGCATGCGCAGAATGTTGAACACGAACGACACACTTGTCCAGGTGGATGCTCCTTCACGAATACTTCACAACGATACCTCATAAGACTCCATCGGCTCACTAGGGCCTCACCTCGACACCAAAACGTCTATTTCCATACCCTTTTCCCACAATTCCCTGTCTGCACATGCGCAGAATGTCGGACACGGACAACACACTAGTCCAGGCGGATGCCCCCTCACGACTGCTTTACATTGATACCTCACTCAACCCCATTGGACAATTAGTGGTCCACCTAGACCCCATAACGTCTATTTGCATACCCTTCGTCTACTGCGCATGCGCAGAATGACGTCAGTTCCACGTCATACTAGTTCAGGCGGATGCCCCCTCACATATGCTTCACATTGATGCCTCACTTGACTCCATAGGACCACGAGTGGTCCACCTCGACCCCAAAACGTCTATTTCCATACCCTTTTCCCACAATTCCCTGTCTGCGCATGCGCAGAATGGTGACACCGCCCGAGCCACTAATCCAGTCAGATGCCCCCTCACATAGGCTTCACATTGATACCTCATACGACTCCATCGGCCGATTAGGGGCTCCCCTAGATCCCAAAACGTCTATTTCCATACCCTTTTCCCACAATTCCCTGTCTGCGCATGCGTAGAATGGTGACAACGCCCGAGCCACTAGTCCAGTCAGATGCCCCCTCACATAGGCTTCACATTGATACCTCATACGACTCCATCGGACCATTAGGGGCTCCCCTAGATCCCAAAACGTGTATTTCCATACCCTTTTCCCACAATTCCCTGTCTGCGCATGCGCAGAATGGTGACAACGCCCGAGCCACTATTCCAGGCGGATGCCCCTTCACATAGGCTTCATACTGATACCTCATACGACTCTATTGGCCCATTAGGGGCTCCCCTCGATCCCGAAACGTCTATTTCCATACCCTTTGTCCACCGCGCATGCGCAGAATGACGCTATTTCAACCCCACACCCAGCCCATCAGATGCCCCCTCACATAAGCTTCACAATGATACCTCATATGACTCCATCGGCCCATTAGTGGCTCCCCTAGATCCCAAAACGTCTATTTCCATACCCTTGGTCCACCGCGCATGCGCAGAATGACGCTATTTCAAACCAGCACCCAGCCCATCAGATGCCCCTTCACGAATGCTTCACATTGATACCTCATACGACCCAATCGGACCATGCAGCGTATTTGAATTCTGGGGACTACTTTTTCTCCGCGGAGGCGACCGCATCACCGCCAGGCATGACCGCATCACCGCGGAGGAATACAAGGTCAAAGGTTAACGGACCTATAGTGGTCAAAACTTGGCACCCAGCCAATGCTGATGCAATCCAGAACATGTCAGTACATGCCAATGCTGATGCAATCCATAACCTTGAGCTGGTGGCGCCCCCTGTCGGATGCAAGAGTTACCTCCCTGGAAAAGGAGACCTTTTCCGTCTTTTAACTACTACTAAGGTCGCAAAGTGAGATATCTAATTAGGTTACTTGAACCGAGGAAAAATGTGTATAAGAACCATCATTAAAGATACACAAAGAATTATTTGATATAAAATCTTCAAGAATTTTTCCTTTACAATTCTCTTCATTATCCCAAAAGTTACTACGGTCGTTAAAATCACCCATCAACAAACAAGGTTTAGGGAGCTGATCGTAAAGATTCTGAAGTTCACTAAGACGGAGACTTCCAGATGAAGGTATGTACACCGTGCATAATGTGAATACAGAATTCAAAGTAAGACGAACTGCTACAGCTTGTAAATCCGTCTTAAAATCAATACAACTATGTAAAACACCCATTTTATCAAGTATTGAAGAGCCGCCTGTAGCCTTTCCATGCTGTTGCAAAGCATGGGAATGATAGGGTGTATATTGCCGTAATTGTAATTGCCCATTGTTACATCATACCCAAGCCGAAGGAGCCGCTCTGGGTATGTTTATGATGGTGTTTATCGTTAGTGACATCATCATCATGGTGGCTGCTCTTGTGGTTGAAGCCGCCATTCGTGCTGTGTTCATCTTCGGTCATGATCGGTCCGTGTTCATCGTCCGTTGCTCCACCTCTAAGTGTCAGTCCAGAGCTGATACACTGAGAGTTACTGTGCGCGCGTTCGCGCGATGAAGTCATCCTATTCACCATCATCACCCTCCAAATCCGATCATAATTGCGATTCATATACTTATGACGTCACTTCCGGTGCATGGATCGTTTAATATTGCATAGACACAGATCCACCTGTAAAAGGTCACCAACCGCCATTGATGATTCTGGGTAGATATTTCATGTAGGAGGCTATTGTCTGAGTCCTTGTGTAGCTGAAGAGGCTCAAGTCTGGACACATTGTTGTCCCTAGACTTGGCTATTGTATGCATTGTCTCGTGATTCTTACATGGAATATGAACCTGATTCTGGGTGTAAGATTATTATTAGGACTCCACTTCCGGCGAAATTTGATTGGCCATTATATCTGATTGGAACAGACATGTCCTGACGTATTTTAAAATATTTCTACAATATTTGACTCTGAAATATATCAAAACCATCTTCTCTATTTCAATCTGAGAACAATCATGGCCACATCCGAATTTAAATTTAAAACATATTTAAATTTGAAACATATCTCTATAACATACGTGTAAAATCAGGCTATCAAATCATAGACTTCCTATAGTGAAAGGTAGATATAAATCTATTTTGCCTGAACAACGTTTTTGTAAATTCTGTGCTGTTGATAAAGTAGGCGACGAATTCCACTTTTTACTAGAATGCCCTAGTTTAATGGAGTTTTGAACTCAGTATCTATCCAAGTATTATTACTGGTATATTTCTCAACATGAGTTTGCAAAACTACTAAATTTGAATTATACACATAATAGACAACTTATCGATTTAGCGAAATACATTACTAAAGCTGGAGCATTTAAAGATTAATTAAATCATGTTTTTTGCTTTTTTATATTATTATTTTTTTTGCATCAATCATGATGTCTTTGATTCTCCTCACAAGTATTCCTTTTTAGATAATCTTGTTAGGTGAAATATATTAAACAGTTAAAATTCCATGCATGAGTTCTTTAAGTGTCTCATTCAATTCATGAGAAAAAGGTATTAATTTTTTATTTATTTAATTATATTTTGTAATTTTCTAAATTCGTCCATTATTCTGATAATATTAATATTATTCTTTTATTCGCCTCCATGCCATGTATGTACATGTATATGTTATTGTTATCTCTATACTCTATAACTGAGCAAGGAGAATAAATTCAATTCAATTCTAAATTTGCCGTAATGGAGACAGAGAGGGGGGGAAATAAGGTTTAACGTCGCGTTCAGGAATATTTCAGCTATATAGAACGATCAAACAAAATTCTAAGTATTTAAGTTAATAACTTGGTAATCCAACACATTAAAACATACACACATAAAAACTTATGCAACAAGCCGATTTCTCTCAATTAAACCGGAGATACAGTCTTCTTTCACCCGACTAAAAAGATCTTCT